>JAVTVY010057074.1:0-30786 GCA_036873755.1 Hanleya hanleyi | reverse complement strand
TGTCCCAGGTAGGTGACTTTTCGGGCGCCAATGACACACTTGGAGGGTTTCAACTTAAGCCCGTGAAGCTGTAGTCTCTGGAACACCACCTCCAAGTTGGCCAGCATCTCGGTAAACGTCTTCCCGAACACGATGATATCGTCGAGGTAAATGAGGCATGTCTCGTAGTGCAGACCGGCCAATACTGCTTCCATCAGGCGTTCAAAGGTTCCAGAGGCGTTGCACAGCCCGAACGGCATAACGCGGAACTGGTACAGGCCTTTCCGGGTGGAAAACGCGGACTTGCATCGATCTTCAGGCGCCAATTCAACTTGCCAGTATCCGGACATCAAGTCGAGGGTAGACCACCACTGGGCTCCGTTCAGTGCGTCAAGACTGTCATCGATCCTCGGCAGAGGATATGCGTCTTTCTCTGTGACGTCATTCAGGGCCCGATAATCGACGCAGAATCGAGATTTACCGTCCTCCTTCTTCACCAGGACGACAGGGGCCGACCACGGTCCCTCGGAGGGCTCGACCACACCTCGTCGTAACATCTCCTCAACCTGCTTGTCGATCTCCCATCGGGCATGAAGGGGCGGTCTTCTAGGTGGAATACGAATCGGGGGTGCACTCCCCGTCTTTATCTGATGCTGCACCCTGGTCGTACGTCCCAGGTCATCGTCATCGGCCGCAAACAAACCAGCGTGTCTATTCAGCATTTGTTCAACTTCCCTCAGCTGGGATGCACTCAGGCCATCCTTGGACTTCTCCAACGCCGGCCGTATATATGCCGGCAGGGTCGTCGTCCGCGCCCTCGGCTCTGTAGGCTCCTCCGGATCATCACCCAGTGTGGACATACTACCACAGAAGGTACCAGCGTGAATGACGGTGGACTCATCGGAAGCGTTCAGCATACGAATAGGCACACTACCATCAGATGCAACTCGAGAGAGTGTTCTCGCCAGGACCAGGCCGGTCCTCTCCGTAAATGCGAGCTCCCCCTCGACTAGTCCAATCTCCCCCGGCGGTGCGTCTTCCACCCTGGCCGGGGCAAGCATCTGGGTTCTAGGCGGTATGGTGATGGTCTCAGCCAGGGCCAAACGATAACAATCGAAACTTCCTACGACCTCGCATTGCAGGTACTTGCCTCCCAGCTTCAATCGATGGCCTCTTGCGTCAAGGATACAGCTGTGGCGATACAGGAAGTCGTACCCCAAGATGGCGTCAATGGACAGATCTCCCACAACCAGCGTGTGCTTCCACACCGTCCCCTGGATCGATATCCTGAAGTCTCCCTCTCCGAGTAAAGGCATATGGGAACCGTCAGCTACCTTGATGGACTGGTACCGGGAGTCTCGAAGGACTGGTTTCACATCTGGGTCAAGCTGTTCCCATATCCGGCGGCTGATCAAGGAGATAGATGCTCCGGAGTCCACACAGCACATCACTTTCACCGGCCCGATGGACGCGGGTAGGTATATCCCCGCTTCTCCCTGGTTATGAAGCGCAGGCTTGGGTCCCTGGGGCTTTGGTGGATTCCCGGACCCGGGCGGTCGTCTCGGGGGCGGGGAGGGTGAAAGTCTAGGGCACGCCGCTCTAAAATGGCTGTTTTCTCCGCATCTCCAACATCCCCGTCGGGGTTGTCTTCCCGTCCTCTGCCCCCGCCTTGAACTTGAGCGTCCCCGTCCTGGAAAGCGCCTCTTAAATTCTTCCATCAGGGTAGCAATCTCTGCTCGCAGTCGGGCCTGCGCGTCCTCATCATCCTCAGGAACATCAGCCGGGATGTCTTCTCCTGTAGCGGCTCTTGCCGTGGGATCAGGACGTCGCCGCTGGGCGTCTTGGAAGGCCTCTACTTCCACTGCTGCATGTACAGCCTCGTCTAAGGACTTCGGGCGGCACTGCCAGACTTTGAACCGTAAGTCTTCTCCAATTGCCTCAAAGAATTGGTCACGGGCCAGGGTGTCTTGGACCTCATCACCGGCGTCTGGGTAGGCCATCTGGCTGAGTCTCACCAGAGCTTGGCCCAGTTCGGGTAGACCTTCTCCCCTCTGTCGTCGCCTTGACTTCAGCTTGGACTTATACAGCTCTGTTTGGTTAGGCGGGGCGAAGCGTCTCTCCAAGGCATCACGTAGGCAGATGAAATTTGCTTCCCCTGGTTTCATCTTCAGACTAGAGAGAACCTGTTGTGCTGGCCCCCGCAGGGATACGGCCAAGTGCTGTCCCTTCTCTTCCAGCGTCCACTGGTTTAAGGCTGCGCAATATTCAAAATGTACCAGGTGATCTCTCCAGGGCGTACTTCCATCGTAGGTCGAAGCCTTAACCAACGTCTTACGGAAAACAGGGATGGTCGTGGCGGTGGCTCCCCCACTGGTATCAGCAGCTGAATGGTGCCCTTCTGCGACCCGGTTGCGACCCTCTGCGACCCGGTCGCGGCCTTCTGCGACCCGGTCGCCAGCTTCTGCGACCCTGTCGCAAATCGTCTGTTCCCGTACAGGCTGGTCTATGGGGGTTCTGGTAGTACCCTCGTCGGCCCTGGGCGTGGACGTGTGCGCTGGGGCTCCCATCGTCGTCTGATTGAAGGTCGCCCGCATCGTCTGCATCTCTGCCTGTAAGCTTTTGAGGCCCTCTAGTAGCACTCGGAGGGTCGACGAGGTCTCGGTCTCGACGATGGCGGGCGTTGACAGTTCGGACGGTGCTCCCACCGGACTCACGTCTTCTGTCGTCGCCGATGTCGCTGAACCAGGCAACCCCGTCCTCAATCGCTCCCTTCCCTGTAGGATAGCTCGTAGACCCGCTATGTCCGTACGCCTCGGTGTTGCTAGGGAACTCATGGGTAATGGAGTTGTCAGCAGGACGTGGTTGTCGGTCATCTCTAGTAGTCGGTTGTTCTCTTCTGTTGTAGATCAGGCCAGATCCCACCGCTGCCACCAGTTTTCTCCGAGTAACGTGTACGAGCAGGACCAGTCGTGGTGTTTACGAGAAAACGAATCAATAACCGGGATTGCCCACTGGCATTCTGGCCGTCACCGTCGTTAACCCCTTCACTAGTAGAGATCCGGGGCTCGAAGAGATGATCACAACCCTACAAGGATGACTGACGCTCATATAAAGGTCTATTATGGTATATTCTGCACAAACAGTATACGCGGTTACAAATAATAGCGTAGAACCGCGTGGCTTAGACAGAATGTCTAAGGAGACGTAACGTTATCGTATTTACATATAGGTACGGACACTAGGAGAGTGTATGCAAATAAACTTGATGTATATATACACGTGATATGAGAGGATGTGTGCACACAAGTTAACGGATACGTACACTTGGGGTGTGCATATAAGGTTCACGGATACGTACACTTGGTGTGTGCATACAAGGTTCACGGATATGTACACATGGTGTGTGCATATAGAGTTAAACGTATCCCTGATGTATATGTGGATAATAGAAGAGAATGTGCAGTTTAAGCTTGATGTTATATGCAATAATATATATATGAGAGTGTATGCATATAGCTTTATAGTTAATATAGTGCTTTATGTCTATGCGCGATAAGGGCGGCCTGGCTGCTGGCCCTTCTCTTCTGGGGATAAGGGCGGCCTGGCTGCTGGCCCTTCTCTTCCGTCGTTGGAACGTTATGGATATAATTACAAGCGTCTAGTCCGTCATTCATAATCCAGCCGTCGTCCATTAGAGAATATCCGCGTCCATAATCCAAAGACCTATTCCATTCCATATAACAGTATTAGCACCAAATTCAAAAAGACAATCATAGTATACATAAACATAGGCTTGTTTCCTGCAAGAGAGAAGCGGTCAACAGTTTTCAATGATGCCGGTAAGACATCATGATGTTCCAAAAATATCAAATCCGTATCGCTGATCAGTATTCTTAATCCGTAATATTCGTTTTAGAGTCGTTATCCAAAAAAGATGTATCTCAGTCACGCTCTCTCCAGGGATGGCACCCCGTCGTTGGAACGTTAAGGATATAACGCTCTCTCCAGGGATGGCACCCCGTCGTTGGAACGTTAAGGATATAACGCTCTCTCCAGATACGACACCCAGTCGTTGAAACGTCAAGGCCCGTTGGAACGTTACGGTGGTAACGTTCTCAACGTATATATACCCTCAGGCGTTGGAACGTCACGGCAGTGACGCTCTCTCCAGATATGGCCCAAGTCGCTGAAACGTCACGGCCCGTTGGAACGTTACGCAGTAACGCTCTCTCCAGATAAGACACCCAGTCGTTGGAACGTCACGGTAGTGACGCTCTCTCCAGAGACGTGGCAACCCGGCGTATTCTTCACCCCCAGTCGTCGGAGCCTGACCCTAACTTGTCAGCTCACCAGTCTGCTTCCCGCACAGATAAGTATAGCCCGGCGTCTCAACCCTCACGGCTGCTGCGACCCGTCTATAGACACGCCTGTGACTACACAACTTCACGACGATCTCTCAGGTAAGGATCATGCACCACTCACTCTCCGTGACCGTCAGGACAATTACTTGGGTATATATTGTATTACCACTTCATCTGGTACCGATGAAACATCATTACAGCATGTCACTGTCGTTGGCGACCCTCTGCGACCCGGTCGCAAGCCCTGCGACCTTTGGCGACCCGGTCGCAGGTCTGTAGATTTCACGTTTAATCAACGTTTCAGAAATCTGTCTGTGCTGGGCCTTGTCTTTTCTTTACTGTCTGTAACTTGTATCTTGTCTTTGACCTTGTCTGTTCTTTACTGGCTGTAATCTGTGCCTTGGCTTGACTGTACAGTCTGTAAATCTTGTTACCACTTTTACATCGGTAAAACGAAGCTCGCCTTCTTTAACGTGTGATAAATACACGTATCCTACTGGAATTTGTATGTCTTGTTACCGCTTTTACATCGGTAAAAGTGAGCCCACCTGCACCGTGCCTTTATGCGTGATAAATACGCATGTCCGCCTGGTGGGATCTGTGGTCGGTAGCTTTCTTGACTGTATAATCTGTGGTCTGTATATCTGGACTTGTACTGTACTGTTTATAATCTGTGTGTCTCTATTTGCTTGTATGTGTGATAGATACACATATTCCTCTTGGTGGAATCTGTGTTCTGTATCTTTCTTGTGTGCTCTGTGTGCTGTATCTGAATTGTCTTTGGCCAGCTATACGCCGTCTGTGTAACTGTCTGCGACCTTTCTTGCTCCCAAAGCGCCCGGCCCAGTTTATCGATGTTTCCCGACGAAAATGGCTCGCCCGCCTGTGTCTTGGCTCGCACCGCCGGCTGTAATACTGCGACCGTTTCCGTCCCGTATAGCGTTGCCCGGCCGTCCGCGCCGAATAAACAGGCTACACGATACGTTGTAGGATTATGGCAGGGGGAAACTTGGTTGATTCATCTCTGTATTTAGTGCAGTTGTATATTTCTGGGGGTGGAGGGAATCCCCTGACTATTGTCATATACCGCTACCCGGTCAAGAAGATCAACAAATATTGTGGCTTTAGTCCCAGTGCAGCGAGATAGCACAGCAATATTGTCGAAATTATCAACCTACTGGTATAGACCCTAAAGCCCTATTTTATACTGACGTTAGACCATGCAAGTTGCCTAAATGTGCTACAGGCAAACACATGTCTCATTACAGTATTATAGAATACCCCCAACTACATACAACACGCCAGTCGGACGTGTTCCCTAAATTATGCACACCGCGCAAACACGTTGCCGCATTGAAAAGGCAAACCAACGAATTTACATTGGTTTTACGTGTCTTTCACAGGTTGTACACACTACAGGATTTATAATCTTTTAGACTCCCAGGCCAAAACAACTGCCTTTACGGCCTAACCGTAAATCACGCCAAAATCGAAAGTTACAGGCTGACCTGGACGTGGTTCTCCTAGCTCTGTCTTTCTGGTCTCTCCTCGATTGGAATGTCAGCTCGAGTTTAAATAGGGTGTGCACTCTCCACACCCAAAAAGTCCTCACAGGAGGCTTCCTCACGAACGGAGACGTTTCGCCCACAATGAAAGATCGTCTTCCACAGCGAAATTACAGTTCATAGTCCATAAATGAGCATGCCGTCCCAATCTATAATTTGTAGAGAAAATTCCACGTAAAGGGCAACTCCTATCTCGCTCTGGCAAGCGAGAAATACGGGGGAATGCATTTCTGATATCTGCCTTGCTCGACGCTGACGACACGGGTCAAGGTCGTTCTTCCACATTCCAGCGGTAGTACACGGCTCTTGATTCAAACTGTTCTCTACACAAACGGTGAACCGTTACAGTATTGCCCTGTGAAGTTGTCTCCCATGTTTGAAACGCTTCATTTAGTTAAACTGTTGTGAAATAAAAACCATACTTTTACTAATTTAACGGGGAGAGGAATCCTTTATGAACTTCACACCTGCTAATTAACTCAAGAACAAAGGTTTACTTCATCACTTTCTTCTTCCTTCATGAAAAATTCTCTCGTCTGAAAGGAATCCATTTGCAGGAAAACTACTATTTTCTTGTGTTTGACTATTGTCGATATCAGTGTGGGATATGTGAGCTCTCAGCTCTTGCTTCAAGGTCAACTAGTTACCAAGAGTTAATCTCATTTTAGTTTATCATTCAATATAAGATGTGATATATGTTACATTCTCATAAGCAAAAAATTGTAGACCTTTCTCTGGATTGCTAGATCAATTGGAATCAAGGCTATTAAACAACCTTGAAATTTGAACCAATGTAATTTCAGATATACGGGCGTATATTGAAGCCCCTTGGGCTCTTGTTCCACTTTGAGGTAGACGTGGGTGCCACCTTTTTGCCTGGAGAAGACCGTGAGGTCCTGGAGGCGAGATGTAAACTGGGTGAACATTGATAGGATATTAGGGCTGCAGTATTTGTGACCTTCTGTAGAAGACTGAGACCCTACTGGGGGCATGTAAACCACGTGATCATTGATCGGATATAAACGTTGCAGTAACATTGATGTGATCTCGTGTAGAAGACTCAGATCCTAAAGGCGACATAAAACATGAAGCTGCGCTATCGAAACCCCTCGGCTCTGAACCCCAGCTATTATAATGTAAGGGTGTCTCTACCAATTGATTGGCTTGTGAGAAGAAATATTTACCCCTGGTATTGTAAGTGTACTTTCTTTGAAAAAAAAGAAGTTTTCCTCCCCTTAAATTAATTTGTTTCTGGAATAAATTGAAAGAGCTGTATCGATGTCTCACTAAAACAACAGTACACATGGCTAGATAAATACAGTTCATGTATACTAAATGGCACATGTATGTCATTTTCAAAACAGATTTGCAAGCATTCTTTGCATTGTCTAAGAAAATAAATCAATAAATCAGTCATCCAATCAATAAATAAATGTGATAGTATACTAACATGATATAGAAATAATATGCAAACTTAACATTGGAATTAGTGGATTTTGTTAGACAAGGGGCATACTTTCTGACACGACTCATTTTTGATAGGCATCTAGTGTCATTTTCAAAACAGATTTGCAGGCATTCTTCGCATTGTGTAAGAGAATAAATCAATAAATCAGTCATCCAATCAATAAATAAATGTGATAGTATACAAACATGATCTAGAAATTATATGCAAACTTAACATAAGAATTAGTGGATTTTATTAGACAAGGGGCATAACTCTGCAAAATACTTTCTGACACGACTCATTTCCGATAGGCATCTAGTTCAGGTCAACAGAAACAACTGTATCACGTTAGGATGTTGTATATGGAACGGTTCTGAAATTATCACAATAAATCATAAATGGATTTTTATTTGTAAAAAGGGGTATAACTCTGCAAAATATTGTCCGAGATGACTCATTTTCGATAGGCTTCTGATTTACGTGAAGATAAATAGATGTAACAAGTTTGGTTGCCATGCATGAAACGGTTCTGTAGATATCGCGGTAACGGACGGACGGACGTACGTACGGATGATGACGACAATACCCCTAGGCCAAAGTTGGCCGAGGGGTAAAAACTGATCATGGATAGGATGCAGTAACATTGATGTGAACCCCTGTAGAAGACTGTACGATCATACAGGCAACATGTAAACTGGGTGATCAGTGTTAGGATATCAAGGCTGCAATAACCATGGTAACAGTGTAATTTTGTGGTCTATATTTACTGTCAAGTAGGTATTACCATATTACGATTGGTAAACTCCCATAACTCAATTTCTTTACCTGTGTTTTCACAGCCAGTTGTATCATTGATTTTATCCAACATTAAATGTTTGTATAGCTTTGTGAAAGTCAGTCTTTAATTCATAGATAAAAAGAATATGCGCAAGAATATTGGACTCCTTTCCAACAAAAAATGATGACCATGTGTTTTCTATCGAAATAGATAAGTGAAGAATAAATTATGAGACATTTTATCAGTGCTTGTGTTTGCAATAATTCCCGTCAGTGTTGTTGTTCCAGACGGTGCTACTTTTCTCTACCTTGTTACATTGCTTCCTATTGGCTGACATCCTCTCCCAGGGTGCTTTGCGCTACGCTGCATTTACCCCTGTAGGGGTCTCGCCATCTTTTGCAGGAACCAATAACTGGTCTGCCTAACTGTAATACTGTATATCTTGAAATATACTTAACGGATATTCAGTGTGTTACAAAACGGCAGTGTCACACAGTTTGAATTGAAGGCAGCTTTTTGACAAATTACCTCAGAACTATATGTTGCGAAATATATATCAGTAAATCGTGGCTGATATTAATTTGCCCAGTTAGACGGTCATCATGTTCGTTGTTTGTGGCAACAGATGACCTCAGGTCAACTCCGGCACAGTCCGTGAGACCCTTACAACGCTAAATCACAGTGTGTAAGCCTGTCCGCCTGTGATATATTTATGACGATGAAACTGTACGTCTTCCTGACACAATCGTTGATGACACACAAAAACAATTGTCATCTTGGCAACATTTCAAGGCGATAGGAAGACGAGCACAAGAGACCATCATGTGTTGGCGACAATTCTTTACCATAACTGAATAATCGAGGTAATGGGAATAAATTCAGACAAAAACAGCTATTATAGTGTCGCATGCTTTCACTCTAGCGATAGTGAGGTAAGAAAATATAACAAATTTTATGAAAGGATGGAATATTTCTCCATATAATATCACTGTTATAAGTACATAAAAGACATATATTTATTCATGTATTAGTTCTCATTATTAATATGTAGAAATAAGCGTGTAATTTTCTTCCACGTTCTCAGCAGAGGTCGAAATGCAAAGCGCACTCATAACTGCTACTGTGCCCCTTTTCGATGTGACACAGTGCGCCTTTGTGAAGAGGTAGGAAATCGCGCTGTACGACTTTTCGACGTGCTACCCAATTTTCCATGCACAATATGGATGTTATTTGTGCACATATCACTCCTTCTGAAATATGAATCGTCCAACAAAGGAAAGACAGTAGTGACAACATCGATGCCCCTCTCAGGGCAAAGATGATTGCCCAAAAATTGCATGTCACGATGCAAGACACTAATTTCTCTTGCATTTTACACTCATTCTCCTTCTTTTTCCTGGCTAAAAGCAGGTATACACTATGGAGAAGATAACTAATTTGGATCTCCTCTACAGGTGCAATTATTGTGATTTCAGTTTGCCAGTGCCTTACATCACAACGAAACTTAATCATCTAATGTTTGGAACTGGCTACGACTTCCATGCATAACATGCAGATTTCATTTATCTAAACTTGGATTTTAGATGAAGCCAACGCATCCAGTCGGCATTTAAAATACGAAAACCTGTATACAAATTGCCTGTATAACTTGAGCAAGTACGTCGACACCCTAAGTTGTAATCGAGAAAACCACTGGATTGACAAGTACGGTACATTCCGAACTTGGAATTTAAGATAGAAGGCAATTTATACCCGAAAATGTATGCTTTCACAATCCAAATTAAACATTTTACAAAGGTGAAAATTCAAGATCCAAAATTGTGCCAATATATCGATATTGGCACGAGGTACGGCAATTTCCGAATTTGCTTCTGCAAGATATGAAAAAAATGTAAATCATGTAATTAAATTTTCATCCGGCGACACCGAAATTGAGAGAACACATTCCGTTCTGCACAACATATAAAAAATATAATTAAAATTACCTGTGGATGCAGTTTTTTACATGCACGAAGAAATTACGAAATATAACATATAACAATACCGGCAGATTGGCAAGAAATACGGTACAGCATATCCTGAACCTGGTGTTGCAGGATATTAAACACAAATGTAAATTTATACATGTTTTAACAGGTAGAATTTGCGAGGACGCCCAAAATAAATATGCATTCATCAAAGATGAAAATACATTTACCCGTAAATTTAAACCTTCGATATTACTATGGCGTACCACCCAAAGGATGTGATTGGAGCTAGGAACATATGAAAGATATGACCTATGGAAAAAAATAGATTTTGATACAAATGTATACTCCAAGCCAGCGAGTATCATGATTTTCAGATAAGGCCGTGAATTGGTGTATACTTTCGTGCAATTCGAAGACGTTGGACCGAACAGAAAACATATTAAGAGTGCAAAGTCATACCCATGCAGGATTAGTGTCTCAATAGATTGATCAAGTTCCAAGAGATTGTTCAAGTATTTAGCTGCGGACCGGGGCAAGTTCTGTTATGTTCGAATGTAAAATGAATATATTTACAGAGAGAATTAGACGTCTTCACCTAAAATCAGCGATTTTGCAGTAATACCTCAGGGCCCTGTCCTTCGAGAACCGTGATACTCAATGTCTTGGAATTATTCTGTGTATAACAAAATGTGGATCTTTATGCCAGTCAAAATGTTTCTTTAATAGGTAATATTTTAGTTTTGGGAAGGATTATTTTTGGCACCTCAAACTGGGGACGATTTCTGGCTCGAATGTACTGCGTCCTTAACGTCAATATTTCGTACATACTGAGACATTGGCAAGGAATACAATTTGTAAAAAAAAATAGAAAAAAGAAATAAAATACTATACCGGCCGGGTACAGTCTGCATGATAATTTTTGAATCACTTCTTTGTTCCTTTTGTAAGCACTGTAGTTTTGGTATATTCAGAATTTGCAATGATATAAAAAACAAAATCCAAATCTCAAAAGCAAAGCAACTTGTCAGCCTAGATGTTGTATTTTACATTTTTGCGGTCGTACGACATAGATGATCTCCACTGGAACATTTTGAGACACTTGGTGTACCTACACGCTTAAAACTAAAGTGTTGAAACTTATTCGTAAAGTGTTGAAATAACCCTTTAAGTGTGTCCACAGGGACTGCTCTTTAAGTGTTGTCCCTGTCGACAAACTTAAAGTATGGCAAGCCAAAGTGCTTTTTATTCCGAATTTCCGATATTGGAAATAGAATTTCCCATATCAGAAATTGTCACTGACTTTCCGATTTCGAAAATGAAAGCTCTGGAAGCTTTACGAAAACTAGAATTGCAATTTCCGATATCGGAAATTCAGTGACAATTTCCGATATCGGTACGATTCCGTACGATGCTTCAGTATGTACGTCCCTGTGCCGCTGGAGGTTGAACCTCCATTTGGTAAAAAAGTTACATTTATGGCAGTGAAATACATGTATGTTAGGCTTTGCGAGCTTTGCGGATTTCCTCGTGGATCTTCCGCGGACTGGTTGTGGGCCTACGAATATTTCTTGGAATGATTCTTCCTCTGGTATTCTTAAAACAATTTAAAAACTATAAGACATAGAAAATGAAACGGATCATGGCGCCGTAGTGTGGGTTCTGAGATATGAAACCCACTGGAATAATTAAGTCATCATTCGGCCCTACACATGAACACTAGTATCAGTGCTGATTAGACATTGCTATAGTATATGTGCACAGTAATTGCACTTCGCTTTTTACTATTCACGCCAAAAATGCGCACAGGAACTCATCAAAAACTCGCACAGTCGAAGAAATCCCCTCGACAAAAATACGGACAGTCTCATTTCAGGACATGAACATTTGTTCCTAAATATTCGCCTCTTAATACTTATATTTATCTCCTCTGTACCAGTCATATTTGATTAACTACCATTCTAGTTTTTTATAATATACAGACCAAAATGTGAAATCCTATACCACAAGAACAATCAACTTCTTAATTGTAAAATTCGACAGAGTTTTGATAAATTTCTAACATGAACACGATTATGATGAAAACGAGATGATCTATGGAGTTGAATTTGACACAGGATCTGCCAAAATAAATCTAGAACATTAGATCATTCAGTTTCTTCCATAAAGTGATGTGTAACACGCAGAAAATTGTAAAATGCTCAACCTCCATCTCAGCACACGTGTCGACTCGGTGCGATCACGTCATAAATGGGCACAGATGGCTCGTCAAAAATAAATCCCAGCCGGACAGGGTTATACACTGTGTAAAGGGAGAGGCGCGAAAAACGTAATGAATGCCTGGTAGAGCTTGATTGGCTGACTGATAAAAGGTTACAGTTGAGCATAATTCCCCCGCCCAGTGTTCTTTGACCTTAAAGCACAATCCATGTTCAGGAAAGTCCCTTAGATCTATCACTCAATCCAAGAATTATGTCATGACAAAGAGAAATCCCTCAATCATTTGAGAGTGTAGTTTGGTGAGCAACATCTGTGTGACCCCATAGTTATCCTAGCGAAATTGGAGATGAATTGGTCAGTTTGTTGAAAAGGAAATAGATAACAACAAGGGTTATGTGTAATTTGGCAGCTCACCGTTTTGGGTTTTGTCAATAACATGCAGCTTCGCATAAAGATCGAGCCCTTCAGGTTGCACATCACTGGCAATGACAATCCATATTGTTATACAAATTTGACTTCTTTGTCAGTGGTATTGAAGTTGGATTGAAAAGATGAACTATATTATAAACTTGAAACTTGAAATAAAGATTACCTTTTTTTTCAAGCTGTAAATTACAGCCTAAACAGAAAACATTAATATAATAAAAAACCCCAGAAAACTTTCAGAGTCCAGAAGAAGTCAAAATTCCAGAAAAAGTCAAATGCAGCCTAAACAAAAAAAATTAACCTTCCAGCTTGAGTCTAAATGTTGTGCTAAACATAAAAACTTAACCGGACAGTACACCAACACCGACACCGCCACTTTCCTCCTCTCTCTCCCAATACCTCGCCTACTTCGTATACGGTGAGCTCAAAAGGCTGGAGAAGAATAATAGAATGAGCATTCCATAGGGCTATTGCCAGCTCGAGTCTGAGTTTCTCCAACCCCTGGTCAACGATGAATGGTAGTATCATGTATGTTATAGAAGTTTTCAGCTAGGGTCAGAGAATTATCAGCTCAAAATCGCTAAATGGCGAAACTGCCAGGAGATCAGACCTCTTTTCAGAAGATACGCCGTTTTCAATCGCTTTTAATTTTTTCAAAATAATGTTCTGACTGACCTAGTTTTTGTCATCGATGAGATTTGTATTCTGTCAGATCTGGGTCAGTCAGAGAAATATTTTGAAAAAGTGAAATACAAATCGATTGAATACAGCATAACTTGTGAAAAGTGGTCTGCATATTGCGGTCCCAAAAAGTGGGGGGGGGGGGGGGGGGGGTCTGCCCCAACCCTCCCCATCACCTGCTCTGCGGCCCCTGCCAAAGACAATCTATAATATCAGATATCCGCTGCAAATGAACTAGAAGTGTGTATCATAACTAGACTGCACTGACACTCGTCAAACAGCGTACACCATTAGACTCGTGCGCAGTCCACACACACACACGAGAAGAACGCAAATGGTCCACGCGGGAGATCATCACATATGTGACAATGTATCCCATTTTAGTGCGCTGTACTGTGGAGAGGCCATGTTTACTGGAATGTAGGAGCAGAAATGATTTCACTTCTACATTTCAATTAACAGGTAGCCTCGCCATCGTGCAGCGCGCTAATGTGGATTACACAATGTCACAGTGATCAGTGGTGTGACTAATTATGTACGTTCCATAGGCTCGGTATTCAAATTCCAGAATTAGACAGGTTACGACTGGCATCGTCGGTTCAAAATTCTGTCTGGACCTGGACTCGTTCTCGGCATTGCGGAATGTATCTTGTCCGAATACACACCCACAGATCCGGAGAATGATCAATCATGGCCCAATGAAAGGATACACACCCACAGATCCGGAGAATGATCAATCATGGCCCAATGAAATGCGACTTGAACAATGATAGCCAATCAGGCTGCTGGAATTAACAGCCAATATAATTTGAATTCTAATTCACTCCGTATCGGCAGTGAAACTAATGCTGGTCGTGATCCACTCCCGTGATGCAACATTTGATTTTTGTTTTGGATCTGCGGATACCACATATTTTGGATATCTGAAATGGAGTGGTATAAACATTCCAGTAGTAATGAGACGTACAAGTGCCGTGGCCTAAAGTTACTCGACAGCAAATTGTCAAGCTGTATTGAAAAGTTTCGTGCACTGATCCTGGCCAATGAGGGAGGTTCGATACAACCCGTGGGAAAGGAAGACCTTAAAGCCCGGCGCACACGAGAGCTATCAGCTGAGCTGACGGCCTCAATTGCCTATTAGCTCAGGGGCTAGCTCTTGTATGCGGGCAGTTTTTGGTGAGTTTTTGGCCTCGCGAGGCCGGGAGAAAAATATCAAACTTGTTTGATAATTTCGCCTAGAGAAGCCAAATCCTCAGTGTGTGTGGTGAACGCAAGCCAACAGCTCAGCAGTTTTATTGGACCTGCCAATGAATCGCATCTTATTTTCATGCGATTCATACGCACGACTCTTCAAAATGGTCTTGAAGAAGACGTTATGCGGGAACTGAAATCAGTTTCGTGAAATTTTTGCTCACCGTGCGTGCTGAAATCACACGAGTGCTAGCCCCTGAGCTGACGGGCAATTGAGGCCGTTAGCTCAGCTGATAGCTTTCGTGTGCGCTGGGCCTTAGAGACGACAAAAGCAGAGTTATACAATAAAACAATGAATTATTTTCTAGTAAAGGTATACTGAAGATACAGGATTTAGTATCGCGTGGCATGCAAACCCTGAAACAAAGATCCATACTCTAAAAGTTGTACGTCACTCGGTTGTTGTTGTTGGTGGCGTCGACCCACGGTACAAAGCCGAGAGGCGAATTAACAGGCTCAGTGTTGGTAAATGCAATGTTATATAAACGTGTGAAGAGTTTACAGATACAATTCCCAGATATATAATTCCCGGATACCTGTGGCTGGATCTATTTCCCCACAAGTGCGTTATCGTATTACAATACCGAGTGGATTAAAGCATGGTTAAAGATCCACCCCTGTGTAGGTGAGAAATAATATAATCCCATACGAAGGTAGTCTGGATGTACAGTTCTATTTACAATTGTTTGCATAGATGTGAGCACTCGTCCTAAAGTTCTCGATGCTGTATTACATTATATCGCTGATGAATAGGAGAAAAATGATGGTGGACTTGTTTCTTTCCATCTCATGAACACAATACCTGCAGAGACAAGTGAGAAATATTGATCCTCGGAATGCTGCCCAGGGTGATCACTCTTCAATTCCGAAGATCAAACCATATCTATTTGCGTGAAAGAGGCAAAACTTTATCTATACACCATGCAAACATATTGTGACTGGTGACCTTGATGTGGTGAGTGATAAGGATCTGAAATTACTCCTGATGAAGGGACCTAAATATAGAGAGCCAAGAAGAATAAATCTGAAGGCCGACCAGAAGATAGTCCTGTCTGCATTGGAACAGTACGTTATTGATTGGTCTAAGCGAGAAAAAGTTGAAGCTACAGTACTCGCTGATTGGCGGGACCTCACCAAGAGCAAGGTCGTTGAAACAATCCGCCATATTGACAGAAGTACTCTTCCTCAAGCAAAACAAGTTCTGAGAAACCTCAATTCGCAAGAAGTTCTAGCAAATCTCCAGAGTACATTCGTCATTGTCCCAGCAGACAAAGCTCCGAATAATATAATATTCATATGTAAATATTACTATTACCAGGTGCTGGTTAAAGAATTGAGTGTAGACATATCTTCATCAAATACGTCTACTTACTCCCAAACTGCATTTACTCTGGAAGATTTATTTAACAATCACAAAAAGTTTCTCAGGGAAAGAGGTATTTGTCTTCCAACCAAACATAACGACATACCAAAAATATACTGGACTCCCAAAATGCATAAATCACCATACAAAGCTAGATTCATAGCTGGTTCTAGAAGCTGCACCACCAAGCTTCTTTCAACCCTATTGACGAGGGCCCTTCAGGAGGTAAAAGCATTTTGGGAAAGGTATTGCGCCACTATTTCTAAGAACTCTGGCGTTGAATGTATGTGGATATTGAAAAACTCAAAATGTCTTACGGAAGAACTTGATGCTAAAGGTCACATACCGTACAGACATGTATCCACATGGGATTTCTCGACTCTCTATACTACAATCCTCATCAGGACCTTATTGACCGTCTAAGTTCATTAATAGTATCTGTGTTCAAGAAAACTGATCGTAGATATATTAATGTCGGAAGCCATAAAGCATTCTTTAGCTCTACTACATACAAGAGATATCATTCATGGATGTTTCTTTGTTTATAGAGTTGCTTGAATTTCTCATTAAAAATATCTATGTGAAATTTGGCAACACAATATATCAGCAGCATATAGGTATTCCAATGGGTACTAATTGTGCACCCTGTTGGCTGACCTGTATCTGTTCTCTTATGAATATGACTATATGCAGGCGCTTTCAAAAACCGATCCATTCAAAGCCCGTTCCTTCTCATTCACCAAACGCTTTATAGACGATCTTCTCGCTGTGGATAATCGCTATATAAATGACGCAGTGAAGGATATATATCCACCTTCACTGGATTTGAAGGAAACTACAGATAGCCCTACAGGCACATCTTATTTAGATCTCTATCTCTATAAAAATGAAGCGGGCATTATCTCTCGTCGACTTTATGACAAAAGAGATGATTACAATTTCGACATCGTAAACTATCCCTTTCTGGATAGTAATATTCCAGTGGGACCCGCATATGGCGTATACATATCTCGCTTAGTAGCATTTGCTAGATCCTGTGTTAAATGTGATGATTTTAATCAACGTCACAAACATTGTTGCAGAAACTTATAAAACAGGGCTATTCCACCAAGCGCCTCCACTCAAAGTTTCTCAAATTTGGCGATACATATCGCATGCTGATAGCAAAATACGAACGTAGCGTGCAAGATCTATGGCGCTACGTTTCGTAACTTGTGTCTAATTCCGCTTAACCCGGGGCTAGGGCCGTATGAACCCATGTACTTCAAGATCCTCATGGTACTCATATGAACAGTCACAATCAAAGCGTGACTGAGATACATCTTTTTTTTTTTAGATGACGACTCTATAACGAATATTATGGATTAAGAATACTGATCAGCGATATGGATTTGATATTTTTGGAACATCATGATGTCTTGCCGGCATCATTGAAAACTGTTGACCGCTTCTCTCTTGCAGGAAACAAGCCTATGTGTATGTATACTATGATTGTCTTTTTGAATTTGGTGCTAATACTGTTATGTGGAAAATGGAATAGGTCTTTGGATTATGGACGCGGATATTCTCTAATGGACGACGGCTGGATTATGAATGACGGACTAGACGCTTGTAATTCAAAATTTTGGGGCAAATTGGTAACTAAAAAACAGCTCTGAGATACAGTTCCCTTCTAAAACAAATAGAAGAGGGGATCCAAAAGGGGTTCTCAGAAAGAGAAGTAATCAGTGCTGTGATTCGGTCTATCGAGCCAGGTCTGTCTGTGAGGAGTTATTTGGAGGACAAATCTCGAAATGCAAACTTTTCGCTTCATGAACTGAAAATATCCATTAGAATGCATTTCCTGGAACTGACAGCGACGGAATTGTACAAGCCTTTAGGCAATGCGGTACAGATTGGGAGAGAATCCCCACAGTAATTCCTGATACGTTTGCTAGATCAGCGCCAGAAAAGAATCTTCATTTCCAGAGAAGAAGAGATTGGAATTCAGTATGACCCAGAGCTTGTTAACTCCATGTTCCGCCATGCGTTATATACGGGGTTAACAAGTGATACAATCAGATTTGACCTGAATCATTTAGTTGAAAATGCATCAACCAAAAATGCATCAACCAAAGATGAAGAACTCCTGCAAGGTATGATGCACTCAGTTTGGAGGGAAAATGAAAGGCAGCAGAAACTGAACGCCGGAAATAGAGCAAGACTGAACGGCATAGACACTCCTGTGATACAAGAAGATATAACGGATGAGACGCCGAAACAGGAATCCAGTGAAGTCGAAAAACTACGCAATATCTGAACTGAAACTGCTAGTGAACAATGGTGACATCAGAAAGGCCCAATCAGGAGGTGGCTGTTATAGGTGCCGAGGCACGGGTGAACGTTGTAAACATTGTTGGTGTGGGGCGGGAGACCACGTCAAAGCCAACTGCCCCAAACCACCGAGTCAGGGTAGCCAATATCAGGGAAACGGCCTGGGGTTGGTCACACCAGGGAATAGGATTTGACAACTGTTAATAAAGAGGCATTGTGTGTCATAAATGTGATTGCCATCTCTGTCAGTGCTCCAGCTGTAAAACTGTTTCCCGTTGTTCCATTTCATGCTAACGCGAACATTGGACTACACACAGTGCCTTGTGTAAAGCCATAAACTATGTTAGTGAGTCTATATGTCCCCTGGTAAGCCAAAAAGAGCAGGTAGATGTAGAGGCTATGAAAGGCAATGTCTATCAGATCAGCCCAAAGGTAAAACGAGCTCTAGTAAAGTTGGTGAGTAATCGATTTCTTATGCACTGTAAACTTGATGGTGTAGACTTGAATGTAATGTGGGATGCAGGGTCCCAGGTATGCATTCTCCCTTGCAGATGGCTTGAGCAAAACTTACCCGAGGCTGAACTGCTGGATGAAAACCTGACCATAAATGCTGCAAATGGAACATCGGTTCTTTACTCTGGGTGGGTTGCCCTGAAATTAAAGCTGGAACAGCAAGGCATGCTGATCCCATTTCTGGTCACTGACGTGAAAGACTTTGAAGTGTCAATAGTTGGAAATACGTCATTGAGCATTTTGAAGATGAAGCCATTGCTTCACCGCTTCTCTCTTGCAGGAAAGTAGCCTATGTCTATGTATACTATGATTGTGTTTTTGAATTTGGTGCTAACAGAATATGCCGGTACCGCCATGTTTATTCCAAATCTGGATACATCCTGGCCGGAGGGATAGCAAATGCGAGAAACCGTGGTTCAGAGTCAACGGGGTTCTTTCTGCAAGGTAAACGTTAGACTAATTCTCCATATGATCTGGAATTACCTCGCACCACCAAACTTGGAAACCTTCAACAAGTGAAATCTGTGATACCACTTCCAAGCTGCCAAAGCAGTAGCGAACCTCACGACATGGAAAGTAGTGAATCTGTAAATAAAGAGGACTTGGCAGAATCTGGCAAGTGGGATCCGCCAGTCAGTTTAGAAGCCAGCAACCTTGATGAACAACAATAGCAAAGAATGCAAAGCTTTCTCACGTGATAAAGATGACATTGGTTGCATCCCGGATTTGAACATCAACTTGACGGATACAATCCCAGTTCAGAAAACGTACATGTCGATCCCTGATCCACTTTTTCAAGACGTCAAAGACTATTTAACTGACCTGATAAGAAGGGGGTGGATCACGGATCTACCTCATCCAGTCCATTGTTTGTGTGCGAAAGCAAGACAATAGTTTACGTCTGTGTATAGACTTCAGACAGCTAATTTCTAAGACTGACACTCGGTGTGGTTTTCTTTGCTGGACCAAGGCAAAGCGTATCACCAGAGTTTCATTAGTGAAGAGTGTCAGCACCTGACTGCTTTTAGCACACCCTGGGGGTTATATCAGAGGATACGCATTCCATTCGGTCTATCCAGAGCACCAGGAGCTTTTCAACAGTTCATGGGAACATGTTTAGAGGATTTGAGAGACATCTGTCTCCCTATCTCGACGATATGCTAGTTTTAGTGAACATTTCAGGATCACCTTGAACATATGAGAACTGTGCCGAGACGCCTGAGTTACAGTAGTCAAACTCAAACCCCAAAAATGTTAGTTATTCAAGAATGAAGTTCGCTACCTGGGATACTTTGTTTCTGAACATGGATACAGAATGGATCCAGCTGACAAACAGGCAGTGCTAGAACTTAAAAAGATTCCTTTAACTGTTGGTGACCTTAGACAAATGCTTGGGTTCATCGGTTATTACCGGAGATATATAGCCGATTGCTGTACGACCTACTCAATGCTGTTGGGACTCCTGCGAATCCAAGGACTAACAAAGGCAAGAAGAAACAGAAGTAGGTTAAAAGGTCAGTCGACTTCCAACCGAGCAATCCAGTGGACTAAACTAATTCACCTGATCGACAAGCTTGTTGGGTCCTGATGTTATGACGTATCCTGATTCTGAGGAGATCGTGCTTCACACGTATGTCTCTCAAGACGGAATTGAAGCCATTCTGTATCAGCCACAAGATGATGGAAAGCTGGCCGTTGTCGCTTATGGAACCGTTCCGAGAGTATTTATTCTATGCGCCATCATGTAGAGTGTTAACTGATAATAAACCTCTAACCTACATACTCACACCACATAGGTGTGCTTGTAAACTCGCGGACTTCAACTTGTAGATCTTCTGTAAACCGGGTCCCCTGAATCGAGATGCGGATGGTATATCGAGGATGTCATTGGACATACACAAATACATTACAATCGTCTGGTCCGTCATTCATAATTTAGCCGTCGTCCAATAAACAATATCCGTGTCCATAATCCAAAGACCTATTCCATATAACAGTATTAGCACCAAATTCAAAAAGACAATCATATTATACATAAACTTAGGCTAGTTTCCTGCAAGAGAGAAGCGGTCAACAGTTTTCAATGATCCCGGCAAGACACCATGATGTTCCAAACATCAAATCCGTATCGCTGATCAGTATTCTTAATCCATAATATTCGTTGTAGAATCGTCATCTAGAGAATGATGTATCTCAGTCATGCTTTGATTGTGTCTGTTCATATGAGCACCATGAGGATTTTGAAGTACATGGGTTCATACGGCCCTTGGCCCCGGGTTAAGCAGAATTAGACACAAGTTACGATACGTAACGCCATAGATCTTGCACGCTACGCTCGTATTTTGTTATCAGCATACGATATGTATCGCCAAATTTGAGACACTTTGAGTGGAGCCGCTTGGTGGTATAGCCCTGTTTTATAGGTTTCTGCAACAATGTTTTGTGACGTTGATTAAAATCGTCACATTTAACACAGCATCTAGCAAATGCTACTAGGCGAGATATGTATACGCCATATGCAGGTACCACTGGAATATTACTGTCCAGAAAGGGATAGTTTACAATGTCGAAATTGTAATCCTCTCTTTTGTCATAAAGTCGACGAGAGAAATGGCCCGCTTTATTTTTATAGAGATATAGGTCTAAATATGATGTGCCTGTAGCGCCAGCTGTAGATTCCTTCAAATCCAGTGAAGGTGATATACATCTTCACTGTGTCATTTATATAGCGATTATCCACAGCGAGAAGATCGTCTATATAGGGTTTGGTGAGTGAGAAGGAATGGACTTGGAATGGATCGGTTTTTGAAAGCGCCTGCATATAGTCATATTCATAAGAGAACAGATATAGGTCAACCAACAGGGGTGCACAATTAGTACCCATTGGAATACCTATATGCTGTTGATATATTGTGTTGCCAAATTTCACATAGATATTTTGATTGAGAAATTCAATCAACTCTACAAACAAAGAAACATCCCATGAATTATATCTCTGAATGATGAAGTAGAGCTAAAGAATGCTTTATGGCATCCCACATTAATACATCTATGACAAATCATGACCAACTGTACTGAGGAAGTCTGCCCTGAATCTATGAGAGCATTGGCAGCACAAGAAGTAGAAGATTTGACTTGGGTGACTGCACTCACAACCTTTGTCATTCTTCATTCGCCATTAGGGTCGTTCACAAAAGAGGAACTCAAACAGGTTCAGTGTTGAGACTCCGAGATTTCAGATATCAATAGTGCCATTGACATTCCACATGGGCAGAAGGGTAGACACAACCGCCGACGGGGCCTATGGCGATAAATAGATAAACTGACACTGCAAAAATCAAACATTTATAAACAATGTTTCTGTTTGTAACTAAGTCAAACCTGCTTTAATTAATGCCATTAATCCCTTATTAATTGCACAATCAAACGTAGAAAACGGAAGTTTAAAAGAAAAAGTTAACTCCCCTAGGAGAGAGTTGTCCGCCCCTAGGAGAGCTCTCCACTCAAATCCAGCGTGGTCACTATATAGGCGACTGTAGCCTCATTTCTCATCCTCTTTCTCAAACCGAGACCAGTAGTGAAACAAGGCCGCGGTACGAGGGGACGGAAGGGTGGGCACATTAAATTAAAGCAGGTTTGACTTAGTTACAAACAGAAACATTGTTTATAAATGTTTGATGTTTGTTGCCTAAGTCTTAAACCTGCTTTAATTAATGCCATAGTACCAACATACGGAGGTGGGAACCTCGGTCTTGTAGTATATCAAAGTAGGCTAAGTGACCGCTGGAATGACACAGAAACATGGGCATAGCATGAACAATCCATAATCAACAAATGAAACCTTGGTCATCAACATAAAAGGTTAAACATGTGAATAAGATACTGATGTACTTATCTTTGATTGTTCACAGCCATGTAGCTGTGTTTGTGGTGTGGAAATTATTAGTTTCCCCCCGAGAGAGTACCGCAACGAAGTGTATTGGTACTACTCGGGAAGCCGTCTATACCAAGAGAGAACCTCAACCACTGGGATATACAGTCTACTTGGTAAGGCTTATTTATCTTGGCTGTTCCTAAGACCGGTCGAGGCAGGGTCTGTTCCGGGCCTAGTGATCTCCAAGTCACACCACTCTCAGTCCACAATCGTCTTCCATCCAACCAGCATTTAGGGAGTTGAGTGCAGAAGACGGCGCTGAGATCATTGAGAAGGACGTCAGATTCAACCTGAAGGACACAATCAAAAACCGCAGTTAAGGTAAAGATCACATTCACCATGGATACATACATCTTAGGGTGATGATACAGTGTCTGACATCTCTTTAGAGGATCCAAGGTCGTCCATCTGACTTATTTCTACCTTCAATATGAGATCAATCAATTGTGGACCAATAATATGAATGTGATGAGATGATACAGCAATTAATGCAGATTTGCTGTGATGATTCATACTGCCGCCCCCCCCCCCCTTTTTGGAATTTAGTTGACCACGTGCTGGGCAGCCATGAACGGCCCAAGCGTGGTCATCCTATCTGACTGGACTGACATCTCTCAGACAGAAAATGGAGAATGTGGAGTTCGCCGTCCAGACCCCAAGACTGGACAATGTCAAGGAGGGGCAGGCTCTTTCATAAATCACAACAAAAGAAACCTGGCCGGTAACGCAGAGGGTAACCATGGAGTAGTAATGGAAGATACTAATCTAACCTATCTTCTGAGTGTCTACCCAAGTAGCTGGGATGACACAGATAAGGGAATAACTTGAGACAAGCAACAAGAAAAACCCTGGTTAAGAATCGAAAAGGGCCAATCATGAATATGATACAAATATACTTATTCTTGAGTGCCTCCATCCATGTAGCTGTGCTCGTGGAGCGATATGTCAGACTCTACCAAGAAATCAGAATCCTCTCCCACTCGGGTTGTTAAGTCTTCTTGGTCTTAGAGGGCGCCAAGCCACGTCATACTCAGTCCACCAACGACTTACGACCAACCTGTCTTGTGAGTTGAGCGTAGGAAACACAGCTGAGATCATCCAGAAGGTAGTCAGTTCAAGCTGAAAGACACAAGTAAAACCGTAGTTTAAGGAAAAGCTAAAACTCTCAAAGCGTCAGACATTTTAGATTGATGATTAGAGAGTCCATGGTCGCCTATCAGACTTATCCCTTCCTTCAAGACGATCATGATGAAAAGCAAGATGGCCGCCTTGCTGCAATGGTGACAAATTTCGCCCCCTCCTCTTTTCTTGAAAGAAACTAACCACGTGCTGGGCAGCCTTTAGTGGCCCAAGCGTGGCCACATTATCTGACTGCACTGACATATCATACAGATATAAAATTTGTGAACGTGGAGTTTACTGTCCAGACACAAGACTGGACAATGTCATGGAGGGATAAGTTCTTCCATAAAGGCCATGTGTAGTAATGGCCACATAGAAGAAGCAAAAAACAAAAGTGGGGGCGTCAATGGAAATATCTACCTTCTGCCCATTGGAAAGACTAATTTATGGTCTTAAACAACTACACGGCTTATTTAAATATGAAGCCTTGCTGACAGGGGAAGGGACATGATAACCGTAGTCGAGAACCGTGAACGGAACCGGAACGAGTAAGATAGTGGTGGATGGTTTGAACAGGACATAACCGAAGATCGTCCTCCAGGAAATAGAAGATCTTTCAAGAACATGAAGTTCAGACACTCTGGACGCTAAAGAAACGCCGCCACCCGATATCCCATACCGGTAACAGTTGGCGAGTACAACGCGACTGTAATGCTACGGCGCGAATAAGCTCAGAGACATTATCAATAAGGCTAATGTTGGTAAGTAAAACGTAACCCCAAGCCAGAGCAGACGATAGCCTCCCCTGGGCTCAACTGAGACTTCCTATCCCGGTGAAGTTGAAGGAGGAAGACAATTACGCGGAAATAGAGTCGGGAATGGCATCACGACCTCGGCATCAGGACAAATAATCCGCTGTAGAGACCGAACCCGAACAACGAACTCCGTGAGTAAGGTCCCACATATAACCAACAACCCTAAGGATGAATGACAGAACCACAATGTCAAAGTCTAATCATTGGTGTAACGGTCTATACCGAAATAAGGTACTTAAAGGAGAAAGTCGGAAAAAACTGTCTCCCAAGTACCCACAAAAAACGTTGTGTCGCTTAAGCACAATCCTAAGGAAAATGGATCTCAACATAACGTTTGTGTGTAAAATCAACATGAATCTGTGTTAATACAACACTGCTGCATTCAATTAAAGATGACTAGTCAGCCACTCACAATCCCGCCGTCGTCCTCAGAGGAAATCCACGTCCATAATCCAAAGACCTATACCATATAACAGAATTAGACCAAATACTGTTGATTTGAATACAAATTTTGATATTCTGAACTCCAGACTGGAAACAACAAGGTCTGAACAGAATTCTCTTCGTAGAGTAACGACGAAGCTAAGTAAATCACAATGTGAAAAACCCGAGGGGAATTGATACCAGTGGAAGATTGACGCCAAACGAACGGACTTCCCCTCCGCCGACGACCGACGATGGAGAATCAAAGGAAGTGCCGATGAATGGACATAAAATATGTATCTAGCAGATGAAGAAATGACGTAACAACGGTGTTATGGCGTACTGGAAACGTCTAACCGATGAAATAGGACGACGCACAGGTGTAGGAGAGACACATAACGGTGTAAAGCGTAATGTGAAAAAAATGTGAAAAATGTTGTGTATGATAAACAACGTAGAGATTTCCCGTTCACAATACTTAATGAATATACATGCTCATAACGGAGCAGAATACAAACTTATAAAAGTACACGACGTAACAGAAACGGCGTTGCAAACAGTAACCCCGTAGTCGACTGTAATAAATTTCCTTCTCTTAAAGAGATAAACATATTAAATGTCTGTAGCGTTAATCACCAAATGTAACTCAATGAGATAAATGAGATTAATGGATCTTTGTGTCAGTGAACATGAGTAACGTGTCAACGCACATGGTTACATTATGACCTCTCCCGATGTAATCTGTCTCCTGTATAGGAAATTCCGTCCGGAGTTTCATATGGAGAGGATATTAAACATTTACAACAATGTTACTATTAATAACCAAATAGTGACACAACCGACATCCAGATCAAGGAAGTTTTTCCAGGAAATCAACTTTTTTGAAACAATCTATAATCAACAAATGAAACCTTGGTCATCCACATAAAAAGGTTAAACATGTGAATAAGATACTGATGTACTTATCTTAGATTGTTCACAGCCATGTAGCTGTGCTTGTGGTGTGGAAATTTATAGTTCCCCCCCGAGAGAGTACCTCAACGTAGAGTATTGGTACTACTCGGGAAGCCGTCTATACCAAGAGAGAACCTCAGCGAAATGAATTGTTGGTCTACTTGGTAAGGCTTATTTATCTTGACTGTTCCTAAGACCGGGTGAAGCCGAACTGGTCCGGGCCTAGTGATCGCCAAGTCACACCACTCTCAGTCCACAATCGTCTTCCATGAGTGCAGAAGACGGCGCTGAGAACAAAGAGAGGAAAAACATTTAAAGTCTCTCGCCGGCAGGAAAGTGAGGTTATTCAAAATTTACAAAATGAAATGACCTAACACGAACAAATTGTCGAGAAGAGGAACAACAGCAAGAACAATACTAAAAAGCAGTTTGATGCTCTAGTAAACTGTACCGGTAATACACATGCTGGGACGAATATACTCGTCCCAGATACTTGGTAGAAAGAAAGCATAGAGGACTTCACGACTTACGTGTCAATAGGCTTGTATCCTTGGCCGGTCAACAAACAATCCCACCACGCTAGTAATTTTAAAATTTTCTCATAGTGAAGAAATTAAAATTAGTGCATAACTCCATCTGAATTATACGCAAAATACAGAATACAGATGGAACCAGTTTGGTGAGAAACAAACAAATCACATGTATAAAACAAATTTGTATACCAAGGCATAATACAGTTTCATAATAAACAGTGGGTAATCGGATTATATACTCACGATAACCAACACGAGATCCCTTTGTAGATCGCACCTAATCACAAAGAGATCAGCAAAGATGCTCAATAAAATACAACAAACAGTCGTAGCATTGAAGTCCCGTAATATCGATTACGTTAATATTATAGCATCGTTTATAAAGAGTTGAGTTGTGGTTACGTACACAAAAACAACAAACACATAAACATGAGAGGTAGAATAAAAGCCCATAAGTTCTCTCTTGAAGACAGGATATCAAAATTACACAATAATAGTTGATATAACAAGAGATTACCTTCTTGGCAGGACCAAAGAATTGAATGCATGAAAGTAACGAACTACCAAAGTCCGAAACAACAATAACCACAAGGAACAATGACGGACGGCTTAAAAGAATCGTATTTCCCCGGCAGGGGAAAATGAATCTCCCGCGTCAAACCAGGGTCGTACTCACACTCTTGGTAAGGATTTATACAACAATTTAATGGATAAAATCATGACGAAACAAAAACCTGTTCGTTCAGAGTACAACACAATAGGCTCACATACCGACCGCGGAATGTTGGGAGCCAATAAAAGCCCACAATAAACACACCGGGTCGCAACACAAAGTTTGCGACATATTTCCCGAGGAACTGTGTCATTAGTTACACAAGAGAATTTCATAATGACTTCTAGAATAACATCGTCAGACGATCATTTCAAGAGAATTTAAAATCTCCGCCAAAAACCAATATTTAGCGACGTACGTCGGAAAATACCAAATACGTCCGACTCAAAGAAGTCCAACATTCGCCCCAACAAATAGATCGGGAACGGAATTAAATAAACTATGTAGATTTAACCGTTTATTTGTTTTCTTCCTTCAAGAAGATACATGTGGTGAACCGATAGGTAAAGGAGAAATACCTGGGGTGAAGGTTCCTTTTGTTCGACGGGAACAATAGACTGGCCAGGCTTGACCGACCTGGCCTTTGTTAAGCGTAACAAAGGAACTGGATTTGGATCGACCCTAGACAATGAAACTCCTAACCGGGTCAAACTGTCTAGCAACCTGGAATTATCATCGTGTAGGGCGGTCCCGCTTGGAGGTATAGAAACTGACACGGGAGACTCTGGGTCTTGACCAGCTCGGACAAGAACTTCAATACACTTCATATCATTGACCAAAGAAAATTTCTAAGACCCGTCTGTCGATCTCTGACAAAGACGGGACATCACAAGCATGTAACAGAAAAACCCGACGGGCCTGGGCATAATTCTTCCAGGCCGCCGGATTCCATAATACCCATTCCGCGCACGTGGACGCCAGGTAACATAAATGTTTACAAGACAAACAAGCCGTATGAGCGTCTAAAGGGGATAAATTTTCCCCGCACGTACGACAAGGAATACCAGTCGGAACTTCAGACATAATAATACAGTAAGTCAGTTCCGAATGAATAACAAAAACAAGACTTGATAAAGGATATTACACCAGCGAGACAACAACAACCAATGTTGTAAAATTGCCTCTGAATACTTCCCTAGATGTGCACTGCTCGAGCAAACAAGAGAAAGAGGATGAGAAATGAGGCTACAGTCGCCTATATAGTGACCACGCTGGATTTGAGTGGAGAGCTCTCCTAGGGGCGGACAACTCTCTCCTAGGGGAGTTAACTTTTTCTTTTAAACTTCCGTTTTCTACGTTTGATTGTGCAATTAATAAGGGATTAATGGCATTAATTAAAGCAGGTTTAAGACTTAGGCAACAAACTGGTGTGTTGTACCGATGAACTGATAAAGATATTCCGGAAGATTGCCTTGCAACAACTTCATGATGAGATGCGACATTTGGGGGTAGACCGTGTGGTAGATTTGGTTTGCCAGGGGTTCTATTGGCTGCACATGGCACGAGACATAGGACGGTATGTTACTATGGACTGTGTTTGTGTTAAACGGAAGAAATCCAATACATCCATGAGAGCACCACCCCAGACAACACCCGATTGGAAATAATCTCTGTCGACTTCATGCATCTGGAGCGCAGCAAAGGTGGTTATGAATATATTTTAGTTGTGGTAGATCATTTCACTCGCTTTGCCCAAGCGTATGCTACCACCGACAAGTCGAGGACTGCTGCAGATAAACTGTTCAATGACTTCGGGTTTCCCCAGCGGATACATTACGACCAGGAAAAAGAACTTGAAAACAATCTATTCCATCAGTAGGAGAAATATGCAGATGTCTTCAGAAACGGAAAAGCGGGACCTGTTGGGAATGCTGAGAACCATATCGGAAAGCCCGAAGTCTAACTGGAAGGACCACCTCAACAAAGTCGTGCATGCTTATAACTGCACTCGACACAAGACTACCGGATTTGCTCCTTACTATCTGATGTTTGGGCACGCCCCAAAACTACCAGTCGATCCAATGTTTGGACTAGGTGAAGATGCAGAAGAGCATAGTCACAGATCGTGCGCCCAGAAATGGACATCATGTATGCAGGAAGCCTACCAAATTGCTCAGGAGCACGCAAACAACGTATCAGGGAGATCAAAGAAACACTACGCCCAGTCAGTGAGGAGCACTACCCTTCTGCCTGGAGACCGTGTTCTTGTGAGGAATCTGACACCCACAGGTGGGTCGGGAAATCTGTGGTCGGTTGGGAGAATAAAGTCCATGTTGTTCGTAAAGAAATGGGCAGGGACACCTCAGTTTATCAAGTGGCGCCCGAGGATGGTAAGAGAGGATCCGAGTAATGCATAGCCCTACCAAACCCTGCACTTTCCACATCATCTACTAAGAGATCTAGACAGTCCATCAGGATATTGAAGTACCTGCTGGTTACGAAAACGATTTCAGTTCTGACGAAGGTTATCTAAGAGCAATTCAGAGTATCATTCTCGTATATTGTTCACCAAACTTTTAAAATGTGATAGTTTTAAAATCACCAGAGTATTTGCTAAATTTGTAATACAAAGCTTCGACAGGAGAGTCAGTTGATATTCTGTACAGGCAGATTGACATGTACCAGTTTTTTGAAATAATTGAAAACAATTCGAGCCTCTGTTGAGCCATGTAAAATCATACACTTGTTCATGTATACTGTTACTGGCCTTAACCAATGTGATTTGTGTTTGCGCCAATAAACGAATCTGAATCTGAATCTAAGAGTTGCGCCAGTTTATGGATTACGAATACTGATCAGCGATACGGATTTGATATTTTTGGAACATCATGTCTTGCTGGCACCATTGGAAACTGTTGATCGCTTCTCTCTTGCAGGAAACAAGCCTATGTTTATGTATACTATGATTGTCTTTTAGAACTTGGGGCTAATACTGTTATATGGAATATGGAATAGGTCTTTGGATTATGGACGCGGATATTCTCTAATGGACGACGGCTGAATTATGAATGACGGACGAGAAGAGCCTGAAAGCAATCACAATGAAGCTGGAACTGAGACTCGTGATTTTGGGCTTGATGATGTACAGGATGGAAACTCTCAATCCACCGGCAGATGCCTTTGTTCCGCAATTACAAGACCAGGAGGTAGACTCAGACTCTGGTGGCGCAAAAATGGTGAGGACCCACAGCCTGAAATACTGCATACTGCTAGACCGATCCGTCAGCGACAACCACCCAAAATCTTTACAAATGACCAATTAGGTGAACCTAACCAAGCATAGTTTACCCACCAACGATATGGTGGATATGGCAGCCAGTCTGTTGAACAGTAGATGGACAATCAGTTGAACGATGTACATAGATAAGGATAAGTATAGTACTTTAAGAAGTAATCAGGTTGTATTTCCTGGCGCATAAATGTTGTAAAGACATAGTAGATGTCCCTGTGCAATAGGTGGATTGTGATAACTGGTGACTATGAATAAAGGGGAACTGGGAAGGTACTCCCGTGAGGGAAAAGCATTGT
>JAVTVY010057073.1:0-29017 GCA_036873755.1 Hanleya hanleyi | reverse complement strand
TTTTGTGCTATTGCTTTGACATACGCCCCTTTTCCAGTTCATGCCTGAGATTTTCAACATCGACGCCGTTTTTTTTCGATTTCCATATGAACCGCATCCTTATCCAACACTTTCATATGTGTCACGAGGTCGTCATACTGCTGACGTAAAGCCCGCCGTAGTCTGGGTGCCAATCTGTTATGGGATAAAATTGCGGCTTCCTTTTTCGAATACCCTTTGTGTTGAAACTTGTTTTCTGTGTCCCTCAACGTCTCGCCAATCTCGGCGTCCATGCTTTCTTTGAACAAATCCTTCCATAGCCTCGAGTTCATATTATGTTCATTCCCTTGTACGGGTTCGGGTTGGTCCTTCACGGTTGGGTGATATTCCGGGACTGATGGTATGAAGCGAACCCCCTGTATGGGGTGGGTTGCTGCTGCTGGACAGGTGCTGGCAGGTGTGGACTCGGCGGATGGTGTAGGGGTATATGTCTTTGCGGCGATTCCTCGCCGGGTAACAGGTGGGTCGTCAGCCGGCGATCTTCGGGGGTTTGGGCTTTTAAATCTACGAACAGGTAGCCGTACGGACGACTTGTCGCCCCTTGAAACACCTGCATGAAATGGTCGATGTTCTGAGGATAAATTCGACTACCAAACACACAGATTTATGCTCTGTCAATGGGATTGGAGAACAACACAAAGTATTGGCAGTTCAAGGCAATCTCTGGACGCCTTCCCTTGAAGAAAGAGATTCTGGGTCAAATAGATGACGGACAGATTCCGATGACGTGCCTGAGCATACTATCGCGACGAGAGAAGGTTCTCTGATAGAACGTACACGACATATATATGGACTTATGAGGGACACATGTTCATTCCTATGTTTACAGACACCACCACCAACACCACCACCCACCAGTTCTACCACCATCACCGCCACAACCACACACCACCACCACCACCGTCGTGCGTTGACGGGGCGCCAAAGCCCGGTGGTGGTGGTGGTAGCGGTGTGTGGTGGTGGTGGTGGTGTGTGATGGTGGTGGTGGTAGAACTGGTGTGTAGTGGTACAACAGGCGTACACCAAAATGCGGCCCTGCATCAGGAAAACAGCCATGGCGATCTATGAACAGTATACCTTACTACCGCTCGTGAAAGGCGACCCCACGCAAAGGTCCATCATGAAGACCAAGCGTCACTTGGAAGAGGATATGGGATACCACCCACCGAGGCCCTGGAAAATGCGATCAGAATGTTTCCGGACATGCTGCCCGAACAATATCCAGGCCTGCCCGACGATGATTAGAACAAATGGATGAGAGTGAACATGGCCGAAGATGGGACTTTCTTAAGAACGGCTTCTGATTGGACAAGGGCAGCCGAGAATACATCTAACGGGTAAGGACGAATATGACAGATACAGCGCCAAATGGCGGTCTCTGATTAGACAAGAGTCTTCTCGAATTGTAAACATACCCAACGCCGCTCCCCCGGCGTGGGTATGATGTAACATTGGGGAGAATAAACTATATGAAAAGTTGTTCTTGTTCTCTCATCTATCATCCTTGTTGTTGTTGTTGTTGGTTTTCTCTCATCTGCCTATATCATGGCGTCAAGGCGTTATGCTAGGGCGTTAAGGCGCAACGACGAACGTTGACGGGCGTCACTGCATTTCCAATGAATTAGTGACAATTCCATGAAAATCAGAGCTTTTGGGCTAATTCACCAGGGCATTGAAGCGTTGAGCTTGGCGTTGGCGGGTGTTGCTACAAGATGCCACTCCACACGACGCATCCGGACCAAGGATGGTCCATCTCTACCCCAAATACCTTCCTTCACACCCCAAAAATGCCCACTTTCGCTACTACTCCTACTGATGACGCCACCAATGACGTCACAGATGCTGCGGACATCCCTCAAATGGTGGTTTGCACCACGAGAACTACAAGATGATACCCCATCTCTACTCCAAACACAACCCCACGCACCCCCCAAAATGACCACTTTAATTACTACACCCAACTGCGCATGCGCAAATTTACTCCACTTGCCAAAAAGACGCCATCACCCCCCCAAACACACCTCCATGCGCCCCCAAAATGCCTGCTTTCTATACTACGGCCAGATTACGCATGCGCAGAATATTGAAAACGGCCGATACATTAGTCCAGTCGGATGCCCCACCACGAGAGCTTCAAAATAAGACCTCATACGACACCATAGGACCACTAGGGGCTCACCTAGACCCCAAAACGCCCACCCAGTATGGACCTATCCACTGAGCCAGTAGGCCTATGGGGCTATATACAGGCCTCGTGAACTTTTCGAAAAATTTCACCGCTTAACTTCGGGACCCCTCCCATTGTGTTCTACATGGTGAGACGTGAAAAACAAGACCAAACAACCCATATCACAATGAACATGTGTGAATTTCCCAGTATGGACCTATACCCCATAGCCAGTATGGGCCTATATGGGACTATATACAGACCTACCCGGTACTTTTCGAAAATTTTCACCGCTTAACTTCGAGACCCTTCGCAGTGTGTTCTACATTGTGAGACGTGAAAAACAAGACCAAACAACCCATATCGCAATGAACATGTGTGAATTTCCACCTATCCCCCATAGCCAGTATGGGCCTATATGGGCCTATATACAGACTTCCGTGAACATTTCGAAAAATTTCACCGCTTAGCTCCGGAACCCTTCCCATCGTGTTTTTCGTGGCGAGACGTGAAAAACAAGACCAAACAACAGAGAGTAAAATAATAATAAAAAATAAATAAATAGAAATTAACAACCCCCCATACCTCATACAGGCATTTTCCCCCAGGGTTTATACATGCATTCCATGCATTTTTCCCCGTGGGACTACTTTCTGTTCGCGGAGGCAGGCCGCAACACCACCAGACCGCATCACCGCGGAGGAATTCGAGGTCAAAGGTTGCCGGAACTATAGCGGCCGTGACCTCCACGCGGCCTCAGAGGTCAAAGGCCGTGCATGGCCGCTTCCTAAACTATAACTTTGAGCTGGTGGCGCCCCCTGTCGGAATCAAGAGTTACCTCCCCCGGCAAAATATGACCATTTTTGCGGTGAACATACTACTGGCGTTGTACCTGGTCTACAAATTCTGGCACCTTGCAACAAACAAATATATCTTAGTTACCGTACTTAAAAAAGGAGTACTTACCTTATTTTTGAGTGTGACTATATTTATCAGCAATCGTATTTCAAACCTTATTATATAAAACTTTAATGTTGATAGAATGCGAAATAAACGAACAATTGCATATTTTGTTGCTCGTCATTGCACCACTGCGTGACGTTTTTAGATGAGCGGAACCGGGAAGTGTGTGTATACGCATCTAAAACGTCACAACGTCATGGAGATAATTTAAGCTTGATCGTGTTGGTCATACCGATAATTCGCACTAGAGGGAACCCAGTATATCCTCTGATATTCTAGTTGATTTTAGTAGCTCAAGTGTAATCATGAAAATGTTTACAAACTTAGAAGCATCGTCGATCAACTCAAATCATTGCACAGTTGCAGAAGACGCTCTTTTAGCTCAGCATCAAATTTTGTCCAAATTGAATCGAGCAAGTCTCAGTTGAAAAACCCGGACCCAGAGTAATTCAAATGTACTTGAAACGGGGAACGTCCTTGGATCAAGCGTTGCCCGTGACGTTGTCCTGAATGCTGACGTCATCAGTCTCACGTCATCCCACAGGCTGGCAACATAGCCAATCTAGGTAAACCAAGATGGTAAATCAGGAGAATATTTCGTGATACTATATCTGAGTTTACTGAGATTGCCAACATGGCGTGCCCACGTCGACCTCAAAGCGGAAACATGGCTTCACAAATTGTAATAAAAATAATAGGTTCCTCGCTCTAACCGACAGTAAAATAGTTGTTTATATTTCTTTAAGAGCCTAACCTTTGTAATAGGAACATATATAAAATAAAGTAAGTATTCCTTAACAACCAAACAAACAAAATTTGTGCATGTTAACGTTCGTACAAATTAGTTGAGGTTTTGTTAACTTCAATCAAAATAGTTCACATCGTAGGCCTAATTCTTCATATTTGGGGCATCTGAACATAGTTCATCCTCTATTCCATCACAACCAAAGCGACATACTTTTAATGAGATATCCTTTTTGCTATACAAGTAATATTTTTTCCCCAATTATAACATGCCTTTTTAAAAGCTAACTGTAGTGTAGATGTGGAAAAAAGATGTTAAAAATGTCGCGTGTCGAAATGTCGCACCCTTCACTTTGTGCCGCATTGTCGCGTGCCAAAATGTCGTAGATTCATAATACCGACTGGTGGTCCCCAGAGACCAGTGTTCGGTCTCGTATGTACGGTGGCTTGTTAGGGGCATGCATTGATTTTTTGCAATTTTCTGCCCTTTACTAGTTTTCAAGATTTCACTTTCGCGTTTTCTGTAATTTCTTGCCATTGACATCGATTCATTTCCGAGATATAAAGTTGTTTTCTGGTTTTAACAATTTTTTCTATCCATTTTCAACCGACTGCAAAAATCGAACAACCATGTGAAAACACTAAAAATTAGCAAAAACATCGAAAAAGTATTTCAACCGCGGTGGAAACTATTCCAACCGCAGTGAAAAGTATTTCAACCGCGGTGGAATGTATTTCAGCCGCGGTGGAAAGCATTTCAACCGCGGCGGAAAGCATTTCAACCGCGGTAGAAACTATTTCAACCGCGGTGGAACCTATTTCAACCGCGGTGGAAACTACACAACATTTCCTGTGTTTTTTGCTATTTCTGATGTTTCACGCAATTTTCGAGGTTTTCGCTAATTTCCAATGTTTTCATGTGGTGGTTTGAAGTGTTCTTGTCTCTTGAAAATGAATTTCCAGCGTTTGCGTATGGAAATGGCTGCAGTTTCTTGAAGAGGATGACAAAAAAGAGAGAAAATGCGAATATGAAATTTTGAAAATTAGAGAAAGGCAGAACATTGGAAAGATCAATGCATGGCCCTAACAAGCCACCGTACCTATGCAACAGAAGTTCATTCGCGAGTCTCTGGCACCTGCCAAGTAATAGTGATATTGACAAAGTTGTCCTCATCATGTCCTCAAGACAGAGGACTTAGTCAGTATTGTAATGCCACATTTGTATGCTTGGTACACTCTTCGGCTTCAGTGTACTACATAGTCGGGGCTGTTAGGGATTTTTTGGTTCACATTCTTCCAAAAGCACCAAATTTGGCCATATGTCGCCCATACCATACTATTTCGATTTTTGACGGGCGCCAAGACGGGCGCCCCCTAGGGCCGCCATATTCGGCGAAATTCAATATGGTCGCCACCCGGGTTATAGTTGAATAACTAAAAGGGCTAGAAATGTGAATAATAGCACTTTTTAGTGGTTTTTGGGGTCGGAGAATCTGATTGTGATCTTATTTCAACGAGTTGAGGTCAAGGTAACCCTTTAAGGTCACCCCAAAGGGCATTTTGGGGACAAATTCGCCATTATCAGTGGTTTTGGGGCAAGATATATAAACTGCCTCATTCTATTGGTTTCCAGGGTTGAGTAACCCGAATCTGGCCTTATTTTGGCGATTCGGGGCAATATTTCATTTGAGAGTCGCGATAGAGGTCATCCGAACCAGAGGTCAATTGTAGGTATAACACCAAAAGAACCACAAATAATACCATAGAGGTTTGTGGCATTCTCCGATTCTGATCCTATTTTGAAGATTTGAGGTCAACCCATTTTGGGGTCAAAGGTCAAAGATCAACAGTTACCACTAAGAACAATCGAACGAAGAGTATTCAGGAACAAATTATATTAAAATATTCCGGAGATGACATCTGCTGACAAAATGCTATAACTATGCCTCTACGCCGCTATGTGTATTTAAATGTTCGAAATACAACACAAAGACCGCTTTAGCAACAATATACCAATGATTATTGGTATCTATACCTTCTGGCTTGCGCTATCAAGAAACTGTGAAGTCGGGTCGCACCCAGTAAGGCTGTGGAAGAGAGGTAGTGCCAAGGATTTGACGGACCGAGATCGGAACAAACGGTATGGACTGAATGTCACAATATTTCTTTCCAGTACCGAAGTCCACCAAGAGTTCCGATAGACCGAGGGTCTTCAAAGACCGGACATCGCTGTCCATCGTGCGAACATAGGCTGTTGTATGACCCTTCTCCGTGGCATGTGCTAGATGCAGGAGGACCCTAGTGTCCGCCTCGGAATGGTTGCACGGTTGAAGTATTGTTAGGTCATAACGCCTGTTGAAGAACACGGACTCAAAACGGGTACACAGAAGGAGCTTTCCGCTCATGTCAGTCTTGGACATCTGTGTGCTGATGAATGAGAACGGTTCCCTTTTGTTAACATCTTTTAAGAAGCCGCTGATCCATTCATACTTCGGGATTTTAGGGGTTCAGGAAAAAGTATTGTGGCATTGCAGTCCAAACCCGCATCTGTTCCGATCTTGGTCCGTCAAAGTCCGTGGCACTACCTCTCTTTCACAGCTTAACGGGGTGCAAGACGACTTCACAGTTTCTTGGATGTGGCAAAAAGACCGCCTGGGCAGCCTGTACAAGCATATCGGATCCCACCGACACACTAGTGGCTCTCACGCATGATCCTGACACTCTCGAGTCCGTGCATATGGAGCTTATAGAACGCTTCATCGTACTCATGTACAGCAAGGGATGTGGTGCAGCCGGTGTCAATGAGGCCAAGCATCACCTCTTCACTACTGCAACCAGATCGCTGGAAAACATCCCACCTCCCAAGCCGCGCTTTTGCAGCATGTGAAGCGAGCGCTGCTGCAAGCGAGTTTCTACTGGAGTCGCTTCACTCCAGCAGGGAATCCCTGACTTCAGTGAGTGGAGCTGGCACAAAGATTGCACCAGTACATGGCAACCGCTATGGACCACTCTCAGCGACACTTCTATGGCATATGCCATTCTCATGCACTGAGGCTGACTCAAGGCATGCACGGGAAGGTGCAAATGCAACTGTGCCAATGTCCGATACATGACCCTCTGCAAATGCGAAGGCGGGTGCGTTAATAACTTGGGCGGTGATGACAAGTATTATTTATTGCTGGCATCATAGAGCGCAAGCCAGAATGCATAGGTAGTAAAAGTAATCATTGGTATACTGTTGCTTAAGCGATCTTTGTTTTGTATTTTGAACATTTAAATGCACGTAGCGGCATAGTTATAGCATTTTGTCAGCAGATGTCATCTCCGAAGTATTTTAGTAACATTTGTTCCTGAATAATCTTGTTTCGATTGTTTTTAGTAGCAACTGTTGATCTTTGACCTTTAATTCTCAAATGAGGTGACCATGACCTCAAATCGTCAAAATAAGGTCAGAATCTAATTCTCCGATGCCGCAAACCCCTATGGTATTATTTGTGATTCTAGCCCTTTTGGTGTTTCCTATAATTGACCTCCGGTTGATCTCTGTTTCGGGTGACATCTGGCATGAACCTCACATGCAATATTGCCTCAAATTGTCAAAATATGGCCAGATTCGGGTTACTCAACCCCGAAAATCGATAAAATGAGTTAGTTTGTATATCTCGACTAAAAACCACTAAAAATGACGAATTTGACCCAAAAATGACTTTTAGGGTGACCTTGACCTCAAATCGTTGAAATAAGATCAGAATCAGATTTCCCGACTCCGATAACCACTAAAAAGTTGTATTATTCATGATTCTAGCCATTTTATTGTTTTAAATACGACTGACCTCTAACCCGGGTGGCGGCCATAATGAATTTCGCCAATATGGCGGCCCCAGGGGGCGACTACCTTGGCGCCCGTCAAAAATCGAAAAGGTATTGTATGGGCGACATATGGGCCAAATTTGGTGCTTTTGGAAGAATCTGAACCAAACAGTCCCTTTTATGCCCTAACATCCTGGACTAACATGATTAATCTCTTAAAACATTGAGTACAGACCATATAGATGGTATATATATATGCCATCTTCAATTCTATCATAGATCGCCATGCTCCAAAGAAAACTAGACGAATTAAGTACTACAAGCAGCCAGAATCGTTTAGTGCTGAGATTAATGATGCTAGGAAGAAAAGAGATTATTTCCATCGACGCAAAGATAAGGACAACTACCAACTTTGGAGAAACAAAACTAAAAGTCTCATTGAATTCTCAAAATCCAATCTCATAAAATCTGCGGTAGAAAATAAGACAAAACCGAAGGAACTTTGGAAAATGATTAATAAGCTCAGCGCAAAAAACTCTGGGGTAAATTATCCTACCAAGCTAGTAACCGGTGATATAGAAATAGCAAACACAACAGAAATTGCCAAGACTTTGAATAACCACTTTATTGACACCATTAATGGTCTTCAAGAATCCAATAACCATGATTGCGATTTGACTGAACTCAGGGAGTACACTCAGTCTAAACTATCATCTGATAACAAGTTTCAGATCAAGTTTGCCTCATGTAATGAGATCTTAAATAGCCTCAAGCAGCTCAATGTCTCAAAGTCTACTGGCATGGATGATGTAGGTCCTTACCTCTTCAGGCTATCAGCAAACTACATCTCACCATCTTTGACTTACATCATCAACCAATCAATAGCAACTGGTATATTTCCACAGGAATTCAAAAAAGCGAGAATAATGCCAGTTCATAAAGCTGGCAGTAAAACATCTCCTGACAATTATAGGCCAATCTCCATTCTATCGACCCTATCCAAAATCTTTGAGCGGCACATCTCAAATCAATTGAAAGGCTTCCTTGATGGCAATAATCTTCTTCATCCGTCCCAGTCGGGTTTTCGGCCTAAACATTCGTGTCAAACTACACTAACCCATATAACAGATGAATGGCTCTATCAGCTAGATGAAGGCAATGTTACAGCTTCTGTCTATATTGATCTTAAAAAAGCTTTTGACATGGTGGACCATGATATCCTCCTCCAGAAATTATCACTCTATCACTTTGATGATTCTGCATTGTCTTGGTTCGGTTCCTATTTGGGCCACCGTCAACAGAAAGTTTCTCTTGGGAAGACTTCTTCCAGACTACGTGATATACAATTTGGTGTTCCACAAGGATCCATCCTAGGTCCACTCTTATTCCTTATTTTCATCAATGATCTTCCATTACATGTTAAGGCCTCTAACTTGCAACTCTTTGCTGATGATACTACTATCCACACTTCTGCATCAAGCCTACTCTTAATTGAGAAGGTCCTAGCTGAAGACTTAGGCCTAATCCAGCTTTGGTGTAAACAAAATAAAATGATCATACACACATCCAAAACTAAATACATGACTCTAGGGACTAAACAGCGACTTCTTTCTCTCGATGCTGTAAATACAGACCTTCACCTCGATGTTGATGGTTTTCAGGTTTCTAAGGTTGAAAATCATAAACTTTTAGGAGTGTTTATTGACGAAAATTTATCATGGGGTAAGCAGAATGATTCTGTGTGTTCTCGCGTAGCTTCAAAATTATCTCTGCTCAATAGAATTAAGAGGCACTTGCCCAGGGAAACAAGAGTACTGTTTTTCAATGCTTATATCCAGCCACTCATGGATTACTGCTTAACTGTGTGGGGAAATCATGGGCGTCGCTAGGATTTTTCCAGGGGGGGGTCGACTATCATAGCACTTTAGGCGAGGGTCCAGGGGCCGCCTAGGCCCCGGAAGCTCCGGGGTCCTAGATCGCCGGAGATGCGTTCTAAGCGTTTTCCCGGAATTAAATCTGAACATAATGTATGCAGATGTAGGGTTATATTATAGAGGTTTTTTGACCTTAGATGGCATGAGATGCATTCTGAGCGATTTCCAACAATTAAACTAACACATCATTTGTCAAATATCAGTATTATATTTTATTCTCTTCAGACTTGTCATCTTGAAAACACAATAATAATGCTTTGTGCCGATATACCTCGCAGGCTAACCCAGTGTCGCCAGAACGTAATTGAAAGTGGGGGGACCACTATCACAGCCCCACAGGCGGGGGTCCAGGGGCCGCCTAGGCGCCGGAAGCTCCGAGGTCCTAGATTGCCGGAGATGCGTTCTGAACGTTTTCACGGAAATAAAACTGATCATACTGCATGCAAATTTACGATTCTATTTATACGATTTTTCGCACTTATAAGCATGCATCGATATTGAAAACATCGCACCTCATGCCTGCATCCATGTGACGTTCTAATTTAAAACATACAAAACGATGACTTTTAGTTCTTGGGAGGGAAACCAATATGCCTACCGATACGATTCATTCACGCAAAGATAAAACAAGAAAATCTTCACAGACCAACAGGCGAGGGTTTACGGGCCGCTTAGGCCCCGGAAGCTCCGAAGTTCCAGATCTCCAGAGATGTGTTCTAAGCGTTTTCCCAGAAATAAATTCGAACATCATATATGCCGATTTATGGTTCTATTTTCACGTATGTTTCGCATTTATAAGCACTCATCGATATTGAAAAAAAATCATACTTCATGCCCGCGGATCCATTTGACTTTCTAGTTATATTTAACACATTAAAAAAAACACATAAAAAGGCGATGAACTCATGGAACATTAGAACCAATATGAGAGCCATTCATTTACACAAAGCTAAAACAAGCAGCCAGGGGATGCTAGGTCCCCCGCCAAAATGGCAGCAATATTTAAAAGCGCTGTCGGTTTCAGAAGATATTCATGAGGATGGCAACAGCTACTTCACAGGCGTAAGAAGCAGAGGGGTCTTTCCACCTTCCCAGGTTTTGAGATCAACTCCGAATGGCTGACTGAATGTTGATTGCTACTGTGATATATTTTCTTTACCATGTAGCATGAAAATTATGTAACCAAAATGCAACCCCAAGAGACAACTCATGGCATATTATCTGCAAACTAAATTTGACAAGAATATGAAGGCATCCTCAACCTATTGCCCAGAAACCAAATTTAGACTTTGCCACAAGGAGTCACCACCTGTAGGTGCAAGCAGGCAAAACACAATCCCAAATGACATCTCATGTCATGGTATCGGCATATGAACTTTGAGACTCTGAAGAGGGGTCCTCAAGTTATTGCCGGTACTAGATGCCCACCGGTGTTCATGTTATTTGGGGCGGGTCACATATGAATACAAAATTTGAGAATAATCTGATGAGCATTTGCCAAATTATTGCCCGGAAACAAATTTTTCCACCAGGAGACGCCACCTGTAGGCAGAAGCGGGAAAAATACAATCCCAAGGAACATGGTATCGTGGGGACATCTGCATACCAAATTTGAGAAGAATCCGATGAGGGTCCTCAAGTTATTGCCCAGAAACCAAATTTAGATTTTGACACCAGGTGACGCCACCTCTAGGCGCAAGTCAGTGAAATGCATTATCAAGCGACATCTTATGTCACGGTACATTCATACAAAATTTGAGAAGAATCCGATGGTCAGTTCTCAAGTTATTACCCGGAAACGAATTTGTGATGTTGCCACCAGGTGGCGCCACCTGTGAGTGCAAGTGAGCGAAAGGCAATCCCAAGCAACAGCTCCTGGCATGGTGCATGCCAAATTTGAGAAGAATCCGATGAGACGCAACGTTTCTCTTGTTACCCAGAAAGGTACATATGTAGGATATTTCAAAGAAATTCGACCAAGTGTTTCTAAGTTATCACTTGCAGCATGGAATAATGGAATGAACTCTAGTGGCGCCACCTCCGGGTGGATTTTGCTGAAACGCATCACCAACGGTGTTTTGTCGCAGGGAATGCATTTACCAAATTTCGAAGAAATCCGACAAATTGTTCGAAAGTTATCGCTCGCGAAGGATTTGAACAAACATGAACGGACATGTATTAAAGATTGGAACAAGACCCAGTGGCGCCACCTACAGGCGGATCTTGCTGAAACGTAATACCAGCGACGTCTTGTCGCAAAGAATGCAGATGCCAAATTTCGGAGGAATCCGACAAAGCATTTAGGAGTTATCGCTTACGCAGTATTTGCACGGACATGCACTAAATATTGGAACAAGACCCAGTGGCGCCACCTACAGGTGGATCTTGCTGAAACGTAATACCAACAGACGTCTTGTCGCAAAGAATGCAGATGCCAAATTTCGGAAGAATCCGACAAAGTATTTAGGAGTTATCGCTTATGAAGCATTTGCACGAACATCCACGGACATGCACTAAAGATTGGAACAAGACCCAGTGGCGCCACCTACAGGCGGATCTTGCTGAAACGTAATACCAACAGACGTCTTGTCGCAAAGAATGCAGATGCCAAATTTCGGAAGAATCCGACAAAGCATTTAGAAGTTATTGCTTACGAAGTATTTGCACGGACATGCAATTGGGAAGATTGGAACAAGACCCAGTGGCGCCACCCCAAGGTAAAGTGGATCTTGCTGAAACGTAATACCAACAAGACGTCTTGTCGTGCAAAGAATGCAGATGCCAAATTTCTGAGAATCCGACAAAGCATTTAGAAGTTATTGCTTTACGAAGTATTTGCACGGACATGTCCGCAGACATAGAAGCAAGACCCCAGTGGCGCCACCGGCAAAGTGGATCTTGCTGAAACGTAATACCAAGAGACGTCTTGTCGCAAAGAATGCAGATGCCAAATTTCGGAGGAATCCGACAAAAGCATTTAGAAGTTATTGCTTACGAAGTATTTGCACGGACATGTCCGTGCATGCACGGACACATAGAAGCAAGAACCATTTTAAAGTCCCCGGCCGCGTTGCGGCGGGGGACAATGAGCGATTCGCACAACCTGACAGGCGAGGGTCCAGAGGCCGCCTAGGCCCCGGAAGCTCCGGGGTCTCCGGTTGCCGGAGATGCGTTTTACGCGTTTTCTCGGAAACAAATCTGAACACAATGTATATAGATTTATGGTTCTATTTTCACATTTGTTTCGCAAAAACCCGCATCGATATTGAAGAATATGCCGGACTCCATTTGACTTCCTGGTTTGACACAAACATAACAGGCCTATAACACACCACTGCACGTCCTGGCACTCTATCTGTAATTTTTATGTTGGGACATGGTCAGTTAGGGATGCTGAAAAGTGGGGGGCCCAAAGATATTCGCCCCCCCCCCCCCTTCCCACTAAATCAAAAGTGGGCGGCATTTTTTATTTCTCTCTTTTCCCTTTTGCTTTTTTGTTTTGTTTTTATTTTCGTTTTCTCTGTTTTTGTTTTGTTTTGTTTTTTTGCTTTTCCTTCTGTTTTTTTTGCGCGCGTCCAAGGGGGGGGTCGTTCGCACCTGACGACCCCCCCTAGCGACGCCCCTGGAAATGCTACAAAAGAAAATCTAAATCGTGTCTTACTACTACAAAAACGTGCAGCACGTATCATTCTTGATGTCTCCTTTGACACTCCAAGTGCAGATCTCTTCATTCAGTTGGGTTGGCTACATATCCATGATCGGCTAAAACTACAAAAGGCAATCTTGATGTATAAAGTGGTTAACAAACTTGTCCCTGCCTACTTATATACCAATTTCAAATCCACTGATGATATTTATTCTAGGTCTCTTCGTTCCACAGGAAACAATAATCTGTTTATACCTAGGCCATCTACAGAAAAATTCAAACGTTCGTTAATATATTCAGGTCCTATATTATGGAACTCCTTACCGCCAGCAGTGAAGGCCTCCTGCGACGTTAAATCCTTTAAAAAGAATATGTGTTCGTACCTCAAAACGGCTACGTAATTATACTTGGCCTGTGCTGTAGCAAATATTTAGGGACTGTTGGGAGTTGTCTGCTCCTTATTCTGCTTCAGCTGTCTGTGCTTCTTTATTAATTCTGTTATTATTGTAGATATATTTGTGCTTTGCACTTTCTGGTGCTTTCCTGTTGTTGTTTGAGGAACTCATGTAAGATTGGTTCGCCAAATGTCCTTCCTCGTTAAATAAAGTATTATTATTATTATTATTATTATATACACCACTTGTTCTTGTTCTCTGTTGTTTGTACTCTGCATGTAAAGGTGTTTTGTACAATAAATTGAATTGAATTGAATTGAAAGGGCGGGCTCTGATATCCAACTGATCCATTTGGCAGGATTAAATCGTAACAAGCGGACACTCATATCTGGGGACAACCGTTTCTCTTACACCGATTTTAGCCCAGTGACACTTGGGGAAGGTACTTTTCCTGGTTGAAAAATTTTGACCAATGAAATGCATTGAATTTGTGCAGCCCGCACTGCTGAATTCTATTCCGGAAATGGAGAACAATGAATGAGACGATTCGCCGACCCGATCAAACGTCTCCCAAATCTAGCCCCCGAGGGGGGTCCCGGTCCCCAGCCTGCCCCCGCATGGACTCCACTGGGACCCTACGCACGACGATCAGCCTGGGAAAAGTGCCATCGGTTATCCCACATGGACCTTTTTACCTGATGAAAGATGGTCCTGGTAAGAAAATATGTTGCGAAGTTATAAGATTATGTGGACCCTAGTTTCCGTTCAACAGGTCTGGGAAATCCCACGAAATCGCGTATAAGGGATGTCGTGGTTTCAAGTGCGCATGTCACATCCGGGTCTTAGGAAAGAAAAACAAAGCCACGTGATCAAACGTTTGTATATGACAACATAGCTGGCTGTAGCTAAATAATATATAGCCCTCAAGAGTATGAGGGCTATAGGTCGGCCCCAGTCACCTCCAGCGAGGGTTTTAGATAATTTTATTACGAACCACCCACCTCTGAAACTGCCGTACATCTAATCTCTATCCCCTCCTGCCCACTATTTTAAAATCTTGAGCACTATTGTGAAATAGTGACGCATATATCGCCGTCTGAATTTTCCAGTCGTGAACTTCGACTCTTTGCGCCGCCATGTTGGTGACGTCACTGTATATGGTTAACATGGCGCATTTAAAGTGGAATTCGACTGGAAAATTCAGACGGCGATATATTCGTTACTATTTCACAATAGTGCTCAAGATTTTAAAATAGTAGGCAGGAGGGGATAGAGATTAGATGTACGGCAGTTTCAGAGGTGGGTGATTCGTAATAAAATTATCTAAAACCCTCGCTGGAGGTGACTGGGGCCGACCTATAGCCCTCATACTCTTGAGGGCTATATATTATTTAGCTAAGCTGGCTGGCACTGTTTTCTGCCGTTTCTCATTTTTTTTCGGCAAAGTGGGTTTTTTGGTGACAGAGAAAATAAATACAGGTATTCGCGAAAAAAGAGAAGCCCAAAACAACACGCTAGCATATAAAATTCACCCGCAGAAAATGCCAAACGGTCGCAAACATTCAAAGAGGTTCAACATGCTCTGTGATTTGCCTGTCAGAACCCGTTCCGTTTGCGTGGTGAAGTCAGGTGTTGGGAAAAAGAGCTTTAAAAAAGAGAACAATAACTCTGGTCACCTGCTAGGCTTAAATTAATGAGAGGGTCCGCTTGAGTACGTGAGTGAATTCAATCAAGTATGTTGACTATGCGTTTTGCGGGTCCCACCCGTTGTGAGCCTCGACGCGGGACTACGCACATCGACCAAGAAATGTGGCGCAAGTTTACAGCCTTGCCAGTCAGAATAACTGTGTTTTTTTCCTTATGTGCGACTAAACAGGGATAACAAGTTTATATTTTATTTTTGACGATTACATCAAACCCATTTGAGGCAAAAAATCGCGCAGTTGGAGGGCCTTTACAACTCCTAAAATCTTCCACTGTCAGCCTATGCTTCCATGCTTCTGCAGGCTTGGGGAACCACGTGATCGGTTTGTTTATCTTTCTTCAATCCCAGAATGCACCGCGGCCAGCGGAACTCCAATGAATCTTATATACGTCAGTTCGCATATATAGGTCAACCGACCAATGAGTGATAGGCCAGTTAGCCTCATCATCCGAACGCATGGCACGATCATACGTAGAAACTTCTGCTCGTAGCCATGCGGTAAACGGGTGCTATCTGAGTGTAATAGGGCGTTTCCCAAATGGTCACATCCGACTGGTCCCGTTACATCCGACATCGGTGCAATCACATTCATACAACGAAGACACACCTCCAGAAAGCGATCGATTGAAATGATCCCATGGTGGGCCTCGAAGTGCCCCCATCACAAAATAAAAAAGCATATCATTTTCCTGTGGTCTGCCGCCGATTTTATTTTGTTTTCAAATATGTTAGGCCGTTTGTTTCTTAAGATAAACAAAGAAGCATGCTCCACTAGAGTGAGAAATAAAATAGCTAATTTGCACAACTTCGTTTTGGTCTCGCGTAGACTCCCCCAGTCTTGCGCCTCGTGAAACTGACATGTTTGCATGTGTGAGAAATATTTGAATGCAGATCATTTCATTGGCTCGTTTAAATGGGGCCAACATTTGACCTCATGCTTTGGGAACAACTTTCGAACTGGATTATCTCCCTCTAGATAGATGGCGCCGTGTGAAATACATGCCGAATCACAGCGAAAATCTAAGGGTAGTGTTAAGTGAAACGTGAAATGCCCTTAGAAAGCTAAGATGGTTAGCCTATATAATCGTTGTCGAACGAACATTTCTCGTTCACTGAAAAACGATCTCAAAGTGCAAGATGGTACATGTATGTGAGAGACACTTGGAGTTGTACTCTAACTAACCTGCATATTGGCGACAAATACTTCTACGGCATGTCTCTGACATGAATTGACTAAAATGGACCCCCTATTTACCATTCCCCTCATTCTCATACTTACCTTCATCTATCTGCATCAGATTTCCATAAAAATCCACGGAGCTTTTACATCATCTTCCTCTCTTGCGGGCGCAGCCATTTGCAAAGACAGGGCCGCGTGCAAAGCGAGAAAAGCATGCAGCGGTTTTGCTGCAGTCACACTCCTATTTCGAGACATTTTTGGTACAATAAACCGCATCATATGCAAATTTATGCAAATAGGTTCAAAATATCCATACATCTGCTGAGAAAACATTTTCCGCATGTATCGGAACCAACAAATAAATGTGGCAAATTTCATCGAAACTTAAATTGGTGTTTGTTTTGTCATTTATTACCATATTTCGGTGCCATTGCTAAACCCTGATATATATGGGCTTGATGGGTACTTCTTTTCCCGCGAAGCGGACCAAACCGGCAACTTCAGGCAGCTCTATATTCGTCAATATTCACCCGATTAATATGATAATTCAAACTGCATTAGTCTTGTAATGATTCCAGCTTTCAAAAGCCCAGAATAAAACAACTGTGAAAGTTAAATGAAATTTCTACTGGAGTCCCTAGTTATATTTCTAAAGTCTATGGAGAATTGGAGGAAACAGATTTTACTCCATCAAGCCACAAAACCGTTAATGTTGATGCATGCTAATCCGCAAATGGCTGATCATTGATTAATTGTCTTACAACTAGACAAGCAAATAAAGCAATATCTGTTCTCTGCACAGGAGAACTTCTTACAGAAGTACTTCAAGGAAATTGCCTCACAAAAGAAAATCTAATTCAAAGAAATTGCCTCACAAAAGAACATTATGGTTGTGGGGTTAATCACTGAACATTAGTAGACGGGCCTACAGCTTTACCTTTGAAAACAAATTGCCTCACAACATGATCGACTCACATGTACTATGTAACATGTAATATGTTTTATATGTCAAATAACAAATTATTTGTTATACAATAAATTGAAGGTGCATATTATTTGACAAGTAATGCTGAGTATGCATTTGTGTACCATAGAATATCATATTTTTACCTGCGGCACGCAGGTCTACGGGAGGCTCGCGTTGTTGTTGTTCTTCTTCTTCTTGTTCTTGTGACTTTTTGAAATGCGCATGCGCTAAGAGAGTGTGATCTCTGCCACACTTTTCTTTTCAACTTCCAATCTCACATGACAACACTGTATTCAAGCGCGTTTGAATTCATTTGCAACTATATTCGGTGGAATGAATTATTGCTTCGTTAATTTGCGGATTGGATTTATTATACATCAGAATAGTGTGAATAACGTCAAAGGACCTACGAAGTAGGGTAGGCATTAGGACTTCGACACGCACTGAACTCTTGACCCCCAGTTGAAATCCTGCCAATATTAAGATGGGCACGGCCCAAGTTAGAATCACCAGTGATTTTAATCAAAAATCAACAGAAATTTTCATCAAAAGTAGGTCAGCTCGAAACATGCTGGTAACAGTCCCCTAATCACCTTCATGCCCAGTGTGAATAACGTCACAGGACATAGAAGTAGGGTATGCATTAGGACTCCGACGTACGCTGAACTCTTGGACCCCCAGTTGAAATCCTGCCAATATTAAGATGGGCACGGCCCAAGTTAGAATCACCAGTGATTTTAATTAAAAATCACCAGAAATTTTCATCAAAAGTAGGTTATGCTGGTAGCAGTCCCCTAATGCTCCTTCATGCCAAAAATCAAGGTTCTAATATCAACGGTAACACTCAGATATAACATATCTCTCAGATATAACATATATATAAATATTAATGTCACTGTTCAATTGTTTCTCTTGTTGTATTCCTCTTAAAATTTTGTACTCTGCCTTTGACTGGTGTTTGTACAATAAAATCTTGAATCTTGAATGCTTATTTTGCCGACGAAAGGATTCAGATGGACTCACTCATTACCGGACGATTTCAAATGGTAGCCCACTTGGAAGAGACAGAAATGACTATGTAGTATTTAATGTGTTAGACACCCCTGTGCGCGAACAATACCTCGCAGTCGTGCAGTTATATTGTGCACTTTCGGTTACAAGCATGACATTTGGCAAATAGCTATTTTGAATGATTCTCTTTCGGAACACAGCCTCTCTATCCTCATTCTCGCAAGCCAGGGCCTTGATTCGCTGGTATTGATGTTCCCGTCCTCTTCAGCACTCAGAATCCCTTTAGAATAGCATTAATCACTTCCGTAAATTCAATACTTATGTGTATCAGCAGACAATGCGCAGAAACATATTGCATTTCACATCATTCTCTCAAGTCAGAGCCCATTTCTGCTAGAATTTACTGGTTCTATACAAAATTCTATACGTTACTTTGTCAATCAGTTTTACGAATGGAATTACGTCATATATAGCAGATACTGGCCATAAAGACGATCTAGTTGACCTCGTGGCCAAAAGCTAGGGCCTTTGTTTTCCTGGAGGATTTTTTTAGTTTGATTTTGATACTTAGATACCTTTCGCATTGACTTTAACTTGGCAGTCATTATCGCGAATGCAACAATTTGATGTATCAATAGATAATAACGAGAATTCGACATCATTCTCTTACACACAGACCTTGTTTAGTGAACTAGCCCCGAAACTTCGCACTTGAATCACCTTCGGAATGACTTAGTGACAAACATATTCGCCAATTGAGTATAGGAAGATATCCATAGATACTGTCTAGAAATGTTTCTTGTTTGCAGAATTTGATTTTAAAGAAAAGAAATTAATAAAATTAGCAACCTTCGAAAAGGCTTGGCCGAACATGTCAGATGAGATGATATTTCCTAAGAATGAAATAGTTAATCATTTATATAGAAGAAGCAAACCATGTCTTGGTATTGACTTGCTGCGTGGAAAATAGTGGCAAGGAATTTAGTTCGCAGATCATAACGAACGTAAATGCAGAAACCTAATTAATTATTTTAATCGAATATCAAGACTGTAACAGGCCTCAATTCGAATAGTGAAAAAGTGTCATTATGCCTCTTGGACAGTTCGATAAAGCCTTAAATACCATTCCGTAGTTTCACAGATCGAAGTGATAGACCTGATACTAAATTTATTGAAAAATAACTTTGAAGGAAATATAAATTTTCCATTTTGATCGGCAAATTAAGCGAGAAGGGAGACTGAAGAGCGCAGATTTTCGCGCTATGACTAAATCCTCGAAATTTGTTTGGATTTCCAAATATTTGAAAGCCTTCTTGATTTGCAAAAAGTAGCGACTGAACCGAATGTTTTGAAACTTGGCATACACGATACTTGTACCAAAACATTGAATGATTCGTTTATTGTACTTAAGGCCATAGGCCCGAATACAAATACAATACATAGTAATCAATATATTCAGTAGGTGCGCACATATACAGTTAGCATTGCTGTATTTAACAGGTTAATCACTGTTCAGTTGGAGTAGATGATGCCTTCTTTTCAAAGCAATGTCACAATACAACATAAGATTTTTCAATGTTTCTCCCTTTGAGGCCATTAACGTATTGAAGCGGTTATGTGACTTTACCCTTAAATATTTTTCTGGTATTAATTGGTTACGCAGTGATTCTAAAGCTGGACAAACAATAATAAAATGAAATTGATCTTCTATTGCTTGGAGATCGCACAAGGAACAAAATCTATTCTCTCGTAGTGTGTTACTAAATCTCCCCGCATCTATCGCAAGTCCTGCCGTACCAACTCTCACCTTAGCAAACACATTTCGTAATCTAGACACAGCTGGTTCAGTCAAATAAAATTCAATACCAATATTATACTTATACTCGTTATATGTGGCATAACGATTACTATGTGTAATTGTGCTAACCCAATCTTGTAAACATATATCTTTTACCCGGGTCTCAAACATTTTCAAAAACACATTGGTATTACCCACTCCTTGTTCGAACCAGGCATACCCAAAACCAAATCTGCAGAGTAACTGTTTCACATCAGACGCCCAGGTATTTTTACCTTTTGAATCTAAATAATATAACATTTCATAACATTTTCTTGGGTATCTGAATTTCGGCATGTTTACCAATTTTAGCCAGAATTTGATACATCTCACTGAAGTATTGCAGAAGAGTGGATAACGCCCACACTCACCGATAGCCATAGCATTAGGTGTACTTTTTCCGGTTCTCAAGAAGCGTTTGCAGGCCATATATTGCACGCGTTCAATCTCAACGTATTGCTTGTGACCCCAAATTTCCGACCCGTAAAGTAAACATTGCCAAAGCGATCATGGTGAGTTCGTCTGTCAAATCGTCGGATTTTGAATGGGGAAAGTGAATATATATATATGGTATCAGAACTATTACGCAATCCCTACAATTGTGGGTTACAAGTTGAAAATTACTTCCATTGGCATAAAAACACTGGCAGAAGGCGCTTTTTTCTACAATTACCACTACCTCCGCTGATATGTCTCTCACTGTATTATTGCCACTGCCGCAGGTTTTGACTACAATGTAGTCATTTCTCACTTGTTATTCAAATAAAACGCATTTGTTGGCGTCTGATGTATGGTCATATAGTTTCAGTGAATGAAGAGCCTTGGCACCTTAATCTGTGTTCCGATCGACTTGGCCAGTGATTGATCGTTAGAAAACGAAGGTCACATGATGTACGACATTTACTGGCTCTTCGTGGAAAGTTCTATATCTCTGATGTCGCACACCTTCTTTAAGCTTTGTGCCCTTTCTGACATGTTTCTTGTTGTTTTTCTTCTAGAAAGAATGGTGGAAGTAAACAAATAAGAAATACACTCCATCAATCGTCATTTTCCAGCAAAAACTTCTAATTTTATCCAGTGCCGATTTCCAGCTCATGGCGCAAGAAGGATAACCGAACATATATGTTGACGAGTCCCACAATACAGAACTGGGCTCATATGCGCTTCATTAGTCGTTTTGGTTATCCGCCTTGCGAATGAGCTAGCTAGACAGTGAATTAAATTCGCGATTTTTAAGAACGAACGATTTTGTCGTCCATTTACGTTTATTTACACTCTGTGTATTATTCTCTTGACAAAACAATGACAGGACGGACGCAAAGCAAATCATATTTATTTAACTGCCATTAAAAGTTATAGGCAATCAGCATCGTTACAGCAAGTTTTTCCTATAGCTACCACACACAATTTTTGTTCAGTATCCCGCTACACTTTAAGTGTCTATTGTTTGTAGTGTACCGAGTCTGAATTTAGGATATCGATAATTTATTGTTGAATGTTATCCAACATGTATGGTTAACCAAATAAGTAGTTCACTATCATTTTTCATAGTATTGCAGTATAGAGTTGGACACTGAAGATCGTTCTAGAATAGTAGAACTGAGGTGGACTTGTTGATCTTCTATTATGTGATTGTAAATAGAATTCTCTCGAATTCTTACACTTCCTAATCCCGGTAAGGATCTTCTCGAGGAATGTGAGAAAATGCTATTTAAATTTATTTGGAATAATAAGCCTGATAAAATAGCAAGAAAAACTCTTATACAGGACTTTCCAGAGGTGGATTCAGAATGATACATTTAGAATCATTCCAAAAGTCATTAAAAATATCTTGGATTAGACGGCTAATTAGAACCAATGCACAATGGGCAACATTGCAGGCAGATTCAGCCAACATAACAGCCAAGTCTCTCTGGACTCTTGGCCCCTGTTCCGTTAAGTTGATGTTGGGCAAAATAAGTAACGTATTTTGGAGAGATGTCTGTTTCGCCTATCTAGACTTCTGCAATAACCTTGAAATCCGGACAATAGTTGATATTTTTTCACAGCCGCTATGGTACAACGGCAACGTGCTGATCGATGGTAAACCGGTTTTTTATCAAAATTGGTATGACAACGGAATAATATTTATATCCGATTTTTTCGATGAGAAGGGCATACCACGTTCTTATAGGAACTTCTGTGTGTCCTATAATATAAGTACACCATTTACATTATATTATGGCCTCTTACACTGTGTATTAGAATATATAAAACTGTCTGGTTTTAAGGTACGAGATCCTGTTTATGGCCCTTTCATACCTTTTTTCACTAAAGTGATATTGTCGATTGACAAGGGTTGCCAGGTTTATAATAGGATATACCTGAAGAATTTGAACTGTAATAATAAATTCGAAACCCGTTGGCAAGAATATTTCAACTTGCCTAGTGAGCAGATGTCATGGCCTAGAATCCATACTTTGGCAAAGTTATTTACCAACGATTCAAAGTTGTGGTGGTTTAGGTACAGAATAGTATCTCGTACTTTAACTTGCAGAGATTTACTGTTTAAGATGCATCTGACGGATGATAGTGTATGTTCCCTGTGTGGAAGAGAGGCTGAAACCATTGTTCATTTACTGGTAGATTGTCCTAAAACGGTAGTAATTCGAAACCAGGTTGTGGCATGGGTTGAAGCATGCACTTTACAAAGAATTTTTTTCTCGTCAAAGTCCATTATCTTCGGCTTTTCAGGCCCTCACCCGAAAGTACTCAATCTGGTGTCGTTATTAACAAACTATTGTATATACCGAGCCAGTATTCAGAGTAAAATGCCCGTTTTAGAGAGTATCAAATGTGAACTTAAGAAGTATTATCTATCTGAAAAGTTAAATGCAAATATTTCTAACAGACTGCAAAATTTCGAAGAAAAATGGAAAAACTGGTACGGCCTTATAGAATAATTATAAATAATAATACTATAAGTATTGACATTAAGGTTGAAATTCAGTTCCGAGCAACGTATCAACTTTTTAATTTCTCTTGTATCTAATGCGAGAACATCCTTGCTACAGGTCGGTCTCTATCTATATATTCTATACATGTTTGTACTAGAATTCACAGTCAGAAAAATGGTGTTAATTAACACTAAAAATTGGTGTTGACTTCAACACCAAAAAACAGTGTTGAGTTAGAGCCTACACCATATTGCCCCAACACCATTTATTGGTGTTAGTTAACACCGTTATTTGGTGTTAGTTAACACCGTTATTCGGTGTTGAGTCAGCATCCGCACTCGTCAGTCAACACTAAAAAATGGTGTTGAGCCGGTTTCAACACCATTTATTGGTGTTAGTTAACACCGTTAATTGGTGTTGAGCCAGCATCAGCACTTGTCAGTCAACACTGAAAAATGGTGTTGAACCAGCTTCAACACCATTTATTGGTGTTAGATAACACTGTTAATTGGTGTTGAGCCAGCATCAGCACTTGTCAGTCAACACTAAAAAAGGGTGTTGAGCCAGCTTCAACACCATTTATTGGTGTTATTTAACACTGTTAATTGGTGTTGAACCAGCATCTGCACTTGTCAGTCAACACTGCAGAATGGTGTTGAGCCCGCTTCAACACCATTTATCAGTGTTAGTTAACGCTGTTATTTGGTGTTGTCCGCATCAAAACTGATCGATCAGCAAATGAAAAGGGTGTATCAATTGAGGTGAATGAAAAACCAAAACAAGATTAATAGACAAAGAACATATATTATAAAACGCAATCTGTAATATTTCATTGTATGACATTATGACACTCATGTATAACTAGAGGCCACGGCAACATTTGATCTCATCGGCCTAGTGTGAACTTGCCGTCCCTTTCACATGACCAATATAAATCTCCAGTATGGACAGATAAAGGGCATTCAATGCAGTGTGAAAGTTTAGCTACTGTGCAAAGTTTCACTGTTGAGCAAGCTTACTTTCCCTTGTACAGAAAAGAACAAACCGAACACTAGTACCATAGTTTTTCCATAGAACCATGGTTTTACCATGCTACATGTAGTATGGCTCTACCATGGTACCGTGCTATGACCACAGTACATGTACCATGGCTTTACAGGTTCAATGGCTTTACATGGTATATGTACTGTGACAAACTGCATACACCATGGTAAAACGATGATAAAATTGACCAAAAACATAGTGGTTCGTACCATGGTTATTAAGTCTGGCATTGTACTGGAATAAATCTGCATTCACATCAGATGAATTGAAGAGACTGAATGCTCAAGAAACTAAAGCAGTTGAAGTGATTTATAAAGGTTTAATAAGACCTCATGCAAACATAGCATATAGCTGTCAATTTGGTTCCGTATACTAGTATGTTAACTAGGTGTAGATAGAGAAAGAAGCAGGGTTTAACGTCGTTTTCAACCTTGTTTCAGTCATATCATGACGGTGCCTACATCTGCCAGAACGCGAGTGCCGTATCATATCACATATCTACTGTTGAGATTTTTCTGTTTCCTGATGAAATTCTTCGCCGAGTTGTTCAGTTTCTCCCTCATGTAATAATGGAGATCAGATGTCGTCTTGCTGGGATGGTACTGCTGGATTACCTCTGGAAAAGAAAAGGAATCAACTTCGGATTGTGGATTGTTTGCTATAGCTAACTTAATTGAGTTCTGTTTTTACGGTTACCTTGGTAAGACTACTTTGACTTTCAATCCACATATTCTAAGAAAACATTTACTTCAGTGTTTAGAAGATGGGAAAATGACACCCTTCCCACGGACTAATGAGAGTGGAAAGATAGTTAGAATTAGGTCGGTGAACAAAGTTATTAGTCGTTTTTGTTCGTGTGGTAAGCCTGATTGTTTTGAAGACATGGTAGGTTGTGATGGGAAAGATGGTAGGAAACGGTGTACTGTTTGGAAACATTTGTCTTGTGCTCAGCCAAATGACAATTCTACTGATTGGTTTTGTGACAGACATGTTCAGTAGACAAAGAAATTATTTCTTTTATGTTACTCCTTTGTTGTTCTTTAGGATTTCCGGAACAAAGGACCAATTAGTGTGTGAACAGTGTTCCAAAATCATTTTTGCTTGTCAAAATTGTTTTTACTTCATTTTATAAATTAAATTATATTTATATTATCCGTTATTAAATTTATATTAATAACAAAACCAAGAACAAAAATTACTGAGAACAAAATATTAATAACATTAAGTTATTACATGACAAACATTCATTTATTTGAAAACTAGGATATTTTTTGTTCAAACTATGCTTTTTAAATTTAATTTGACACTTATGACCTACAGACATAACCAATCTTTCAATAAACTTACCCGCGATCCTTATTCCGGATTTTCGGAATCTTCTGAATTCCGTCTCCAAATCCGAGTTTTTAACTCGCTTCATTAATCCGTTTTACGGTAGATTCAGCTGAAAATGTTGTGATTTTCAATCGGTTTTTTTCAGCGAACCCTTTTAAGGAAAACGGTAGAAGGTACATGCATATATTTTACGTCATTTTATTCGTAAGAAAGTAGAGCGTTCCGGAAACCTAAAAGTATTTCAGTCAGTCCACGGAATAATTTTCCGGACAAGAAAAACCACATGTCGGTCGGTCCAGAAAAATATATTTGAAAAGAGAATCTCTTCAGCTACTCCGGAAAGTTTAGATTGTCAGAATCGAACCAGTATTAAGCGAGCTATCAACAAATAACCGACCGAGTTTCCGTTTTCATCAGTCGAATTCCGTTTCATCAGTCGATTATCTGATCCCTCATCCCGCGATCTACTGATAATGCGAGTGTCGGCTATTTCCAGAGCATTATCCTCGTTGAAAAATTCGTAGACAGCTAGCTTGCATGCCATGGTGGCATATAGTTCAGTCAACTTATTCGTGGACGGTTATCGAGATACTTGATGTCGAACCAGTGTCTTTTTTGGAGGCGGTTGGACTTTTCAGCTTTTCAACATTGATAATTACAAGGTGAAAAGAACGAAGCAAGCCACGACTTCATTGTTGAATGACTTCATGGGGGCTTTGAGACGTCTCTGTTGTTGTTGTTGGTGTTGTTGTTAATCTCGGACCCTTCAAACTTAGACTCGACGCCGAGCTGCTCAACGGGAGACTCGAGCAACGAGTGTCAACAATTTGCCGAGTTAGGAGCCCTAAATTAATGCTAGAATCTCACTCCGCGAACAATAATCCCCATTCTGTCGTTCGACAGAGAACTGCATGGAGTAACAGTCCCATTACACTTCGCAGATCTTCCGCCATGATTGTTGTATGAGAAGCCTCGTTTTCGATCTCACACTTGACGGAATCGATCAGCCATTCGGAAAAAACGGAAATCAACGAAGTATAGAAACAAATCGGGAGATGCACAAGTGCAGTCACGTGGTACATTTTGGGTGAGTTCCAGCCGACGGCATATGGGAATATGATACATATGATATGTCCTGTAAGTTTGGAATTAATTGACCTGTTGTTATAGTTATGTGAATTTTGTACTCTGTCAGTCATTGACGCTTGTACAATAAAGAATTATCTTATCTTATCTTATCTTATGGGACGTAACCTGCGGGAGATTTGACGGTCGCGAAAATAACATTGAAGTCAATGGGAATTATTTTTAAAACGTAGTTTTGCAGTTTGATTCTGGTAGATAATATTTCAGAAGTACATTAGCTTTCGAGCAAGACAACTTGTATAATTTTCACTCATATGGAACAGACGCTGTCAACGCAAAACTAGCATGCTCCATGCAAATCTTACGACGTCAAACGACCGGAACTCACCTAGCAGGTCATGTGATCGACACATGAGAAAGAGGCGAATAGCCTGACTGATCACCGCAAATAAACACAAAATAAAATAGAGAATCCCGGCGACGTAATGTCAGCCTGACTAGTGTACGTGTTGTTATTGTCTGACAAGTCGAAATCCGACGAAGGATTTATTCGGCAACTTGAACTACTGAACTGACAAATACTTTTGATAAAAATACTCCTGTATTAAAGTTGAGAATTCCGTATTCGCTTCAAATTTAGGAAAAATCGTATAAAGCTTTGAAGCACATGTTGACTGTCAGCTATCCGCACATTTCCCTTTTCTATTCGCCAGGCAGCTAGTTTTGCCGAATATATGCATATTTTAGGGATATTTAAAACTATATTTTATTCATCAGCATAGTGGCTAGTAAGATTTTCATCACTTTTCTCCCTGACAGCTACAAAAATCTTGTCTTTCAAAACGCAATTTTGTCATGCGGTACTGAACCGCATGCACAGCATGCTAAATCGGCAGCCAGTCTATTCGTGAGACGTCTTCTCATCGAAGCAAGGCCAACGCCGTAGCTCTGCAGGGTCAAAGTTTGCGGAGTTGAACTTCCTATTTCCGGGAACTACGGGGAGACTCTATCCTTGTTTATAATCCCCATAATTAATGCAGGGATCACAATTAAACATGTTATAAGCCTCACTGATTCCAGCCAGGAAAATAAGAATGTCTTTTGTTCTAGGCCAAGCGTTCATCAGAGTACCGAATAGATAACTGTTCAGAGGTCAACATTTCTCTCCTGCCTCGCACCACGTGGCGCTATTGGCATGCTTAATACAAATTACAATCAGTACATTTGGTAGACATCATTTGTTTAACTTTACCGGTTTCTAAGCCATTCTGTCAGCCATTCAACTTTATTCACAGGCATATAACTTTGCATCCATTCATTTATTTGTCGTAAATTGAAATCCTTCCAATTGTATTTTTTTTTGTCGCTAACAACATTACGCCAAAAAATCGGGGAAATAATATTTTGGTTAACTATGGTATATTGTACCATGGTTGTTATGTACCATGCTATTACTATTGTTCAAAGTGGTTAACCATGGTATATTGAACCATGGTTCATCTGTACCATGGTATTACGATAGTTGAACAGAGTAACCATGGTACATTGAACCATGGTACATCTGTACCATGGTATTACCATGGTAGTACCATGCAAACCATGTAAACCATATGTACCATGTTAATACCATGACAACCATGGTATTACCGTGGTTACCATGATTCAATTTGTTGTAAACCATGGTATTTTTTATAAGGGCTGGCAATTAAAATTGCATTTTTCTTAACTTGAAATTTGAAATTTTGAAATTGAAGTAAATTCAAATATCAATTTGTAGTTGGTAACATTCTTATTGGCGTAAACCAAAACGGCGAGCCTGCCGGGTTTCACATAACCCTTGTGTTTTTTTTCAATGTTGGAATTTTAACACCATTCTCTTAACACCGTTTTGGCGTTCAACTGGTGTCGAAACACCTCCTTTTCTTAACACTGTTTTTTGGTGTTGAACTGGTCTAACACCAATTTTCAGTGTTAGATTTTCAACACCATTCTTTCAACACCGTTTTTTGGTGTTGAACTGGTCTCAACACCATTTTTCAGTGTTGGATTGGGTCAACACCATTTTCTCAACACCGTTTTTTGGTGTTGAACTGGCCTCAACACCACATTTTGGTGTTGAATTATGTCAACACCATTTCTCAACACCACTTATTGGTGTTGAACTGGCCTCAACACTAAAAAATGGTGTTGGGCCAACACCGTTTTTCTGGCTGTGTTC
>JAVTVY010057072.1:0-29901 GCA_036873755.1 Hanleya hanleyi | reverse complement strand
ACGTTCAAGTTCGCCGGGCAAAACTTTCCAAAGCTATGGACAAATTATGCAAAGTTTGAAGCAACTTCATATGACTAAGTTTAATAGCTGCCCATCATGTGTCATGAAATAAATAAAATTTAAAATAAGCCGAACATACTGTATACTTTATGATAGACCCACTTTAAATTTGATTTTGTATTACATATCTTGTTTTATTGTGGTATGATATAATATGCAATATTTATCGTATTAGATACATGGTACATGTAGTCGTGCCCACAATACAAACAAGCAAATAGAACAAACACGAGAGCCAGTGAGGGACATTCGCTTACATGAATAACAAAGCCGTAAAGCATACTTTATCTTGCAATAGCAATTAATGACATAATCAAAGGATACTTACTACAAGTTATGCCAGTCGATGCACCGGAATTCAGGGTGGTAATGAAAAGCTTTTTTCCCTGTGTTTTCATGAATATACATAATCAGCAAGGCAAAAGTAATAAAGGCATAATCAAGGTTGGATAACATTGCCACTGCATACTCTCTCGGTCCACAGGTGTTGTCTGTCCTTGTTACACAAGAACTGTTCAATCGATATGTCAACTGGTCAAGTGTGGCTTCGGAACAGCCTTGTACATTATGCAAGTCAGAGTAATTAATTAACCAATCAAAATAATACAATTTCCTCTATAATTTCACTTGCATTTACAATAAGGGAGGACTAACAGGTACTTTCAATTACAACAATATAAGAGGGCTGAAAGATACTTTCACTTGCATTCATAGCACAGGAATAAGCAGGATAACAAGAGAGGACTGGAGAATATAGGCTACTTTTACTTTTAAGAGACCTTGATGGATTGTTGTACGGGTGTCAATTATCATAATTTGGCTTATCATAATTTGGCTTTTTTCAGACCATGTATCTTCATATCATCAAAAAATGGTGTTCTTCAACAAATTTTTTTTTCAAATAATCCATGTCTTCAAAATAAATTCTGGTAAACTAAATGATATCAATCATCTATTCTCTGTACCCATCCTTGCTGAAACCAGAGGTACACATGTAAGTTCCCTGCCAGTGAAAACATTGTGACCAGAGTGATATGGTGCCATAGCAGTGACATCTTCACCATAAAGGTAGCATTGTGGACCATCGATGGTTGTGTGTCTGCTCTGGTACAGCTTTGGTATCGGTCCGGTGAAGATGTGGCGGGAAAATTTTAGAAAGCAGATAGAAAATCTAAAAAATCTTGAGTACTTTCTGCATGGCAAATCTTTGATAGAAAAATTAAATTTACTGATGATAATCTCTTTAGTGTGAATCTATCTGGTTAAATTCACATTTTATGAAGTCAATCCTTTATATCCAACATTGGTCCAGCAAAGGTGTGAATCACTTTGAAGATCTTTTAAATGAACAATGAGAGTTGTGTAAATTTAACGGAGTAAATTCAAATTAAGTTTAAAAGGCACATTTTTGGATTATTTATGATTACTGAAGGCCCATTCTCACAATGCGATTTGTAGTAACAACTCGACGGGGGAATCCCCCGATTTGTAGCATGCAACTAATCGCATGAAATAGGACCTGCTCTATTTCACACGACTTGTAGCATGCGACTAAAATTGCACGAGTGTTCTCACGATGCAACAGAGTTGTATGCTACAAGTTGTTACTACAAATCGCACAGTGAGAATGGACCTTCAGGAACATCCTGAATGAAGCAACACTAAACAATTATGAAAGAGAACCGCTCTCTCCCATATATCCTCCTGCGCTGCGTTCCTTGATGAAATGTTCCAAAGGTTGTAGGGGTCTTCAGGATGGTATCTACCGGGCTGGTCCCAGTCTCTGAACAATAATGAGAGAGAAGTTTGTCCAGAGTAGACATTAGGTGGAAATGTAACTATATGATGACCAACTCTTGTATCCAACACAAGACACCGCTCTATGGAATTTGCTATTTAAAATTCTGCGCAGATTTCTCCTCAGTAATAGTTTATTAATAAATGAAAATAACATGGTGACCGTTATGTTCTCTCTGTAAAGCTGCAGAGAGGTTCGAATTTGTATATTGTGACATCCAATCATTTTGCCAATCAACAGAAATATATTTCACACAACATACAGAGAACTATATTATTCCTAATGAATGAAATGACCATTGTTGTTGGGCCCCTATGAGGTTTAAAGCTGTAAGCAGTTGAGCCAGGTCAGCTTTTGCTAAGGCCCTACTTGATGAGAAAATTGCGTGGTAGCGTAGCCCAAATATCCAACAAGAGCATTTCTGTGTAGGCTATATCTTATGTTGTGCACCATACCGCTATGCGATGTTTTAATAGAACACAACATTCATGAAAATAGACACAGGAATTAGTCATGGACAATGGCATGCTACTGAATGTTGGATCTGATGCTTATTATTTAGCTAGTATGTATACGCTACGTACAGCCACTGTACTTTACACTATCGAATGGTTCCATATGGCAGTCGTATTTATATACTCAGAAAATAGGGAAAACAATTTGGACGATAGCGAGATACTGGCTGTCGAATCTCACGCTTATATGGTACCTTCATGTAAGTACTGTCGCGTAGTATTTATGTGTATCAAGTTTGGTGACTCAGTAGTATTTATATACTCATAACATAAGGAAAAAACAATTTGGACAATGGCTAGTCACTGAAAGCCGAATGTGACGCACATGATATGGCACCATCATATAGGCATTGCCTCGTAGTTTAGGTGTACCAAGATTGGTGGCCCAAAACAACTCGCAATGTCAGAATACAGGGAAAACAATTTGGACGACGGTTAGCTACTGGCTGTCAAATCTGACGCGCACATATTAACTTCATGTACATGTAGGAATTGTCTCGTGGCATTTGTGGCTCAGTCGTAATTATATGCTCAGAACATAGGGGAAAACAATTTGGACGATGGCTAGCTACTGTCGCTTTCATGGTACCATCCTGCAGGTGTAGTATATGTGTACCAAGTTTGGTGGCTCTAAACCACTTGCAAGGGTGTCAAGGGACGCTATCTCTGACAGACATAAATGCGGACATTTTAGGCTAGCTACTGTATGTCGAATCTTACGCTTATTTGATACCGTCATGTAGGCATTGTCTCGTATCACATGTGTACCAAGTTTGGCGGTTTTAAACCACTCACAAGGGCAGTACACAGAGGAAAACAATTTGGACGCTGCTGATTGTCGAATCTGACGCTTGCAGGGCACCATCCTGTAGGTGTAGTATATGTGTACCTAGTTATGTGGCTCTAAACCACTTGGAAGTTTGTCAACATCCTAGCTAAAACCAGGGTAGTCCCTGGTACGCTTGGGCAATGTATCGCGATGAACGACAACACAGCGGTATCTGTCAGCCAATCAGCAAAAACAAAATCCTGCACATATTGACCAATCAGATCACTTAAGTACTGCGACCATGACGACCGTGACAACAGATTCGAAAACACCATAGCTTTTGCGATACCCAGTGGCAGATGAACATGAACATTTTCAATTACAAGCGTCTAGTCCGTCATTCATAATCCAGCCGTCGTCCATAAGAGAATATCCGCGTCCATAATCCAAAGACCATGAACATCAATAAATATAAAGGAAACCTAGTTTAAAACAAAATCTATCTGAAGAGAAAATAAACCCATCCATCTACCATCAAACGTTCAGCAAGCCAGGCAAATGTAAGAAACACTGAAACTTCAACGACAGTCCGCGATATTGTATCCGACCTCACCTTCCCAATGAAGGATTTAAATTGGATTGAAACGCAAGGATTTCTATAAAATTTCACTTGTCTATCCATTAATATTTTATTGTTAGGCGTGCTTGGGTTAAGTATTTTACATTCGGTATCAGCGAATAGTTTAACAGCGAAAGTAAAACCCAAACGTATTTTATCATCAGCGCAGTTTTTCTAGGTCACGTCACTGGAATGTGGGCGAAACGTGGTTTGCTATGCAAGTTGGTCAAGGGTTCGCCTTCAGCTCACAAATGGAAACCTTGACTTGGCGAAGGTGGGGTGTCAACGGACGCTATGTGTGAGAGACATAAATACGGACATTTCAGGCTAGCTACTGTATGTCGAATTTAACGCTCATATGATACCATCATTTAGGCATTGTCTCGTATTATATGTGTACCAAGTTTGGTGGCTCTAGACCACTTGCAAGGCTGTCAAGGGACGCTATCTGTGAGGGACATAAATAGGGACATTTCAGGCTAGCTACTGAATTTCGAATCTAACGCTTATATGATACCATCATATATGCATTATCTCGTATTATGTGTACCAAGTTTGGCGGTTTTAAACCACTTAGGGAGCTTCTTCAAATAAGGAACTGTTTGGTAGGGATGGCATATGCCGGTTATTCAAATGAGATACACCATGCCCAGTTTGGTGTTCTGATGTGGATGGATTAGAATTCCAGTTGGGCAGTTCCACCCATGCTGCTGCATGGTATGGTATAAGCCATCCTTTGTCTGCCGAATTCCAAACTGTATAGCATAGAGTTCCTAGGTGTTTGGAATGTCTTATGACAGTTCCTAGTATGCCCCCATTTTCAAGAAGCTCCCTTACAAGGGCAGAACACAGAGAAAAACAATTTGTACGATGGTTAGCCACTCATTATCGAATCTGATGCTTATGTGGTACCATCATGGGGGTACTGTCACTTAGCATTTGTTTCCCAAGTTTGGTGGCTCGTATTTATATACTCAGAACATTTGAAAAAAAAAAATTGGACGATGGCTAGCTACTGACTGTCGAATCTGACGCTTGCAGGGCACCATCCTGTAAGTGTAGTATATGTGTACCATGTTTGGTGGCTCAAACACTTTCAAGAGTGTCAGCGGACGCTATCTCTGACAGAGAGGCAGACAGACATACGGACGGGCATTTCATGCCGATTCTTATAGTAATATAGACAACTTATTATGCCGATTGTAAATAAAAAGATATAAATAAAATATAAACAAAAAGAGTACTTCTGTGTTTCGTTTCAATAGTAGCTCTAAGAATATATTACGATATTTCAATCCAACACTGAAGTATTGAACAGTGTCACGATGGTCGCACATTCTTTCTCTAAAGAGCTGTAATTGTCGAAGATTATGTGGCTATATTTCATTGACTGATTAACGCGGAGTGCAGGTTGTTAGCGTGTGGTCAATGATATTATTATATGGCTACATTTTATTGGTTGATTTAAAATAAAAATAAAAATATTGTGAAAGAAAATAATGAAATGTTCGCCTTGTGACAGCACGGAAAAGGCAAGAAGAAGAAATTGACAAAGAATTGTTGGGGGATTGCTGAAGAAAATAGATTTTTTGACTATTATTAGTTTTTATTTCTACTATGAATTATTTTTCACCATATCCCTTTTGTGGCTTCTATGACATTATTCTCAGGTAAAATAATCTAGTAGTTGAGATGTGACGTTTAAACGGAATTACCGAATATTTCTCCTTTAATCCACTAATAAAAGATGATTGTTGTGTTTTTATTTCAGTGGGACTAAATTATCTGTCATAATTGAGAGGACAATGGAAGACTTATCAGTAAAACTGGAACCTCTTGATCAAGCGACAGGATCATTGGTGCAAGATGATTCGGTAACGTACTGGCATTCTGCAAATGAATCTATGGAAGAGGGAGATGTAACAGTGAAGACAGAACCAACAGCTCAATGTGCGGTGGGAGAACAACGAGGTGATATTGAACATGATCCATGTGAACAATTACCGGTAAGCCGTGAAACACAGTTGTCGGTAAGATAAAAACCAGATCTACAAAAGTCGCTCCTCTTCCTACTTGTCGCTTATGCAGATCTGGCATCAACACCCTCAACACATACACGACCAATGTATGTCTAAAACGTCAAGCTTAGGTCGCAACTACGTAGGAATGGTAGGTTAACCTCGTGAAGAGAGAAATATCTCCTTGAATTGATCGATATATCTAAATTCTATTAATCTTAACAGAATATCATCACGGTTTCTAGAGAATAAACTATTGATTCGATGAATCAAGATAAAATATAGGAGGTGACTTTTGCATATACCGTACACTTGCAAAGTGAGACGGGCCAGACGTTTGAACTTGATCTGAAACAGCTAGGTCTTTCAACACAAAAACCCGGTTCTTGTGCCCGAATCTTGAACATGTAAACTCATCGACATGTGAGACTGGGAGCGTTATTGTTCTTCACCACGAAAATGCTAGCCGTCCGTCCGGCCTTCTGTTCTTCCAACTTCTTGTCCGTCCCACCTTCTGTGATCGCGGTATTTCGGGAACAGTTCGCCCAATTGACTTCAGGCTTGAGAAAGTGCTTCACATCAGTTAGACGGCCATTTTGTATTGATTTTCATTGAGGTAGTATGTGATTCAAGATGGCCGTCATTCACCATCTTCGATTCCGTCCATCCTGCATCTTGTGAACACGATAATTTGAGAATAATTTGTCCAATTGACTTCAAACTCAATAAGGTGCTTCACGGTATGTAATCCAAGATGGCTGCCATTGACCATCTTGGATTCCGCCCGTCTTGTCTTGTGAATGCCGTATCTTGGGAACAAATTGTGCAATTGACTTCAAGCTTGAGAAGATGTTTCGCGTCAGTAGACGGCCATTGGTGTTGATTTTCATTGAAGTAGTATATAATCCAATATGATTGCCATTGGCCGTCTTGGATTTCACTCACCCATATTGTACCTAACTGTGTTGTGAATGCGATTTCTTGAGATCTATCCCACCCATCAATTTATAAGTTTCACCATCCAAAATTCCATCAACAACTGCAGACTTACATTCCAGTGTTCCACTATCCATCACTGCTTTCCAAACCTCTTCAACTTGTCTCAACAATTCCAGATAAATGTCCCTTTCCACATACACATATCCGAGTTACATTTAGGAAGATATTTTAAGAATAATTGCTGTATGCTCTCAAACTGGCTACTTGGCGGAGGATCTGCTATATCCTCAGCTTGTTTTGAGATCTGATTTTAATCACATGCAACAACAGCTTTTGGATACGGTTCTTAAGACTCATGGTAGAGTATGCTAGAAGTTTATATTAAATTAACAAACTTCATGTGATTCTGCAAACAGATTTTCGAAGATATATTCAATAACTGACTGTATTGATATGGAAAGATGTGTTGATATAAAAATGAGGCTGATTATTTTTTCTCTTTGACTTAGCCCTTTGTCAAGAAGTGTTCTGATGACGAGCAGACACGTGTCGATGATTTCCTCTCTGATAGACCTTTTCCTGTGGCCATGTACATGATACAAGTCAAGACGGCAGAGACGACAAAACTGCCCAACGAATCTGAGCGATTTTGGAATCCAGAAACGGACAATACAGGAAGAATGACAGCTGACAGAGTTCATACTTGTGAAAAGCCATGCAAATTTTCGTTCTGTCTAAATAGCTTTTCACAGAAAGGTGGCATAAGAAATCATGAAATAACACACACGGAAAAGCCATACAAATGCTCACTCTGTTTATATAGCTGTTCACATAAAGTAAACCTAAGGAAACATGAAAGGACACATACTGGTGAAAAGCCATACAAATGCTCACTCTGTCTATATAGCTGTTCACACAGAGGGAACCTGAAGTATCACGAAAGAACACACACTGGTGAAAAGCCATACAAATGCTCACTCTGTCCATATAGCTGTTCACATGTAGTAAACCTAAGGAAACATGAAAGGACACATACTGGTGAAAAGCCATACAAATGCCCAGTCTGTCCATATAGCTGTTCACAGAAAGGATACCTAAAGGAACATGAAAGGACGCACACTGGTGATAAACCATACAAATGCTCACTCTGTCTATATAGCTTTGCACAGAAAGGGAACTTGAAGGATCATGAAAGAACACACACTGGTGAAAACTCATACAAATGCTCACTCTGTCCATATAGCTGTTCACGAAAGGGAAACCTGAAGAAACATGAAAGGACACATACTGGTGAGAAGCCATATAAATGCTCACTCTGTCTATACAGCTGTTCACATAAAGGGAGCCTGAAGGATCACGAAAGAACACATACTGGTGAAAAGCCATACAAATGCTCACTCTGTCCATATAGCTGTTCAAAAAAAGTACACATGAATAATCATGAAAGGATACATACTGGTGAAAAACCATATAAATGCTCACTCTGTCCATATAGCTGTTCACAGAATGGGAGCCTGAAGGACCATGAAAGAACACACACTGGTGAAAACCCATACAAATGCTCACTCTGTCCATACAGCTGTTCACGAAAGGGAAACCTGAAGAAACATGAAAGGACACATACTGGTGAGAAGCCATATAAATGCTCACTCTGTCCATTTAGCTGTTCACAGAAAGGGAGCCTAAAGGAACATGAAAGAACACATACTGGTGAAAAACCATATAAATGCTCATTCTGTCTATATAGCTGTTCACATAAAGGGAGCCTGAAGGATCACGAAAGAACACATACTGGTGAAAAGCCATACAAATGCTCAGTCTGTCCATATAGCTGTTCACAGAAAGTACACCTGAATAAACATGAAAGAATACATACTGGTGAAAAACCATATAAATGCCCACTCTGTCCATATAGCTGTTCACAAAAAGTACACATGAATAATCATGAAAGGATACATACTGGTGAAAAACCATATAAATGCCCACTCTGTCCATATAGCTGTTCACAAAAAGTACACCTGAATAAACATGAAAGAATACATACTGGTGAAAAACCATATAAATGCCCACTCTGTCCATATAGCTGTTCACAAAAAGTAAACCTAAAGAAACATGGAAGGACACATACTGGTGAAAAGCCATAAAATGCTCACTCTCTTCTCTAGCTGTTCGCATAAAGGGAGCCTGAAGGATCATGAAAGGACACATACTGGTAGAAAGCCATATAAATGCTCAGTCTGCCCATATAGCTGTTCACAGAAATGGAACCTAAAGGAACACGAATGGACACATACTGGTACAAGACCATATAAATGCTCACTCTGCCATATAGCTGTTCACAGAAATGGAACCTAAAGGAACACGAAAGAAAACATACTGGAGAAACGCCATATAAATACTCAGTCTGCCCATATAGTTGTTCACAGAAATGGAACCTAAAGGAACACGAATGGATACATACTGGTGCAAGACCATATAAATGCTCACTCTGTCTATATAGCTGTTCGCGAAAATGGAACCTGAAGGTTCACGGAAGAACACATACTGGTGCAAAGTCATAAAATGCTCACTCTGTCCATATAGCTGTTCACAGAAAGGACACCTTGGGCGACATGAAAGGACACATACTGGCGCAAAGTCATAAAATGCACACTCTGTCTATATAGCTGTTCATAGAAAGGATATCTTGAGCGACAAGAAATGACACATACTGGTGCAAAGCCATAAAATGCTCACTCTGTCTATATAGCTGTTCATAGAAAGGACACCTTGGGCGACATTGAAGGACACATACTGGTGCAAAGCCATAAAATGCTCACTCTGTCGATTTATCTGTTCATCAGTTAGGAAAAACCACCTCTCTAAAATAGAGGTAAAAAAGGTCGTTTTTGCTTGATAACTTTTGACTTGTTCATCATAAGAGTACAAAATCTTCAGGCGACTTACTTTGAATATTGTTACAGTCCGGAACAGTGGCTTTCCAATGAATGTGTGCAGAGTCTAGTTGTTAACAAAACATATCTTTCAATACCATGCGATGTTTCTATCTTCGATATATCATTGAATTTATTGAACAAAAACGACCTTTTTTACCTCATTTTAGAGAGGTAGTTTTCCCTAACTGTTCATAGAAAGGACACCAAGGGCGACATGAAAGGACAGATTCTGGTGCAAAGCCATAAAATGCTCACTCTGTCCATAATATAGCTGTTCAGACAAATGGAACATAAAGAAACATGGAAGAAACCACACTGATGAAAAATCATTTAAGTTTTGACTCTGTCCATATTATAGCTGTTCACAGAAAGGGAACCATAATAAGATACATGCTTATGAAAACCATAAACATGCTCCATGTAGCTGTTCAAAGATAAGACGCCTTCAGGAACACAAAATCTCGCATAATAATGAAAAACCATGGAAATGAGGCTTGCATAGTGTGCGTTCTGGCTTTCTCGTATTCATTTTATTATGGATTGTTTACAGCGAAAAATTCTGGTTCGAGATGATATGTAAAAAAAGCATGCTGAAATACATACGGAAATGCCAAAAATGGAGGTAAAGTTCAATGTTCAATGTCAAATACCGTAATATTAGTTACATGTGTGTACGGAGCAGACTTTCGCTATTAACATGTGGACCTAAAGAGAACATGCAACAATATTACGCACATATCGCGGTATCTGCCAGTGGACATTTTGGCGTATTTGAGAGATTGAGGGCCTATATTGTAACCAAATAGGTCATGTAGGGTCTCATTTTGAAGCTCTTGTGGTGTGGAACACGTCCATTTCATCAGTGACGTCATCAACAGGAGTAGTAGCGAGTTTTGGAGTGGAAGTAGAGGCACTGGCGTAGACCGGGAATTGTGGGAAAAGGACATGGGAATGGCCGTTTTAGCCTCGAGATGGAACACTATTGGTCCGAATGGTGTGTCGAAGTGATGCACTCGTGAAGGAGCCTTCGACTGGACTGGTGGGTTGTGGAAGTAGGGGCTATGGCATGCATACGCAGTGCTAAAAGTTCATGGGAACGGACGATTTGAGGTCGAGATTATCCACTATTGGTTTAAGTGGGTCGTATGGGGTGCTGAATATAACTGAATTTTTTATTCATAAAAATATGCTCCCTGGGTTAATGCTGTATTTTTTGAGGCATTTAGAGGGAAGATTTTCTCGTCATGAGAATGTGACACCTCAAACAAAAATCGGACTTGATACCTTCAAATGAGCAACCTTCCACATATCTTTGCGAAAATATAATTTTATTTTGAGGTGACATATTTTTGTTACAAGAGAATGTTCTCCTTATAAATGTCTCAGAAATACAAAAATATGCCAAGGAGCACATTTGATGAAGTGTAAACTCATTTTTATGCAACTGACCATCGTAATTGTTTCCATGCTGATATTTCAGTGCATATTTTTCAAGCATGTTTTTGCAGGTTTTAGATTGAAACAAAAAAAAAACATCTTTGTTACAGCCACGCACAAACGAGTTTTTCGTATGTAAACATCACACATCCTTTGTATAATTATACTGAAAATAAAACCAACAAGCGCTGGATGGGCGCAAAGACCTCCGTCGATGCAACAGGGTCCGTAGGGGAATACGTCACTGTATAACATAGGGCAGGATGCCAAAATCAACTTTACATTTGTTGGACGTTAAATGCACCAATGGCAATTAACCTGGGATTGATGGTTCCCCACTAGCATGTTCAGCTAGGGATGTGGAATTCACATTCACCGCAAATAATTTTTGTCTGCTTGAAATATTGGGGTATCGAATAGAGCATATTGGTGGTAAACCTGGAATACTGCTTTAGACATTAAGCTCCTTCCCACCCCACCTCCCTCTGAGAGGGCACCTCACCCAAATCAACACGCTAGCGGCAGAAATGAGACCCTGTGTGCCTAGTTTTACCAACTTGCTTGTGATTTTGTGCTATATGCCCTACACATCAACACTTCATATTTTGTATGTGTACAGTATAGCATACAATCAATAATATTATCAAATAATTATGTTGATTCCTTGTCGACATCAGTATAATACAGAAAATGTTATGACTGAACCATGGTAACAGATATTCAAGGGTATATATGTCTACACTAAACTGAAGGAGACTCACGATGCGTATTATATTATGTTGTAAAACTTCACTTGCTAATTCCGATTATGTTGCTTATTGTGAAAATAAATGAAGTTATGAAAATAAATTTAGTCTGATTGCCCATTGTCCTCAAATTAGAAATACGTTCAACAGCTAAAGTTAAGCCAATCATAACAATATATAACACCATGGTATTGTTGTATTATCACCCAGGTACATGTATTGATCTTTGGTTAAGAATGTAATGAGATACATATATACGTGTTATTTGTGTTATTCTGTATGCAGTTCATTCTGTGTGTATTTTATACATGCACATATACCAGAAGTGGAAATGAAATTAGAATAAAATAATCAAAATATCAGTATTTTCGTTATTTTGGGATAACACTAGAATAGCACGAATTCTAGTGCTGAAAATTTGGTCGAGTCCCGTGCGGGATTCGAACCAGAGAACCCAGAGTCGGTCACCTTATCGCCAGTACTGTATGTCGGCGATCAAAACACTCGGCCAACTGGCCTCCCACAAAAATAGGAGGTAGCAGACCAGTAGTCTTGAAAGCGAACATACAGTACCCCTTTGATGATCGTAATGACACAGCTCCCAAAGCTGAATATTTTATCCAATTAGAAAGTGATCGTATGACATTATTTTCGTTATTTTCGGATAACACTATTTTAGAATAACACAAATTCTAGTGCTGAAAATTTGATCGAGTCCCGTGCGGGATTCGGACCAGCGACCCCAGGGTCGGGCACCAAATCGCCAGCACTGTATGTCGGCGATCTAAACCACTCGGCCAACGGGCCTCCCACAAAAAAAGGAGATAGCAGACCGGTATTCTTGAAAGCGAACATACAGTACCCCTCTGATGATCGTAATGACACGGCTCCCAAAGCTGAATAGATGTATTTTTTATCGTTTAGAAAGTGATCGTATAACAGTATTTTCGTTATTTTGGGATAACACTATCTTAGAATGGTACAAATTCTAGTGCTGAAAATTTGGTCGAGTCCAGTGCGGGATTCGAACCAGCGACTCCACAGTCAGGCACCTAATCGCCAGCACTGTATGTCGGCGATCTAAACCACTCGGCCAACGGGCCTCTCGCAAAAAGAAGGCGATAGCAGACCAGTAGTCTTGAAAGCGAACATACAGTACCCCTCTGATGATCATAATGACAGCTCCCAAAGCTGAATAGATATATTTTTTATCATTTAGAAAGTGATCGTATAACAGTAGTTTTGTTTTTTTTGGATAACCGAACGAGCGGTTCAGATCGCCGACATACAGTGCTGACGATTAGGTGCCTGACTCCGGAGTCACTGGTTCAAATCCCGCACAGGACTCGATCATATTTTCAGCGCTAGAATTTGTTGTATTCTAAGATAGTGTTATTCCAAAATAACGAAAATACTGTTATACGATCACTTTCTAAATAATAAAAAAATATATATATATATATAATCAAAATATGTTCGGTTTTTACCTCTACGCAGGAAATGAAGTCTGTTTCTAGAAGCTAAATCATTTTAGACACTTACCTGGTCAAAGGAGATAATTTTGTAAAAAAAAAAATCCAAACAAATATAGATCCACACTGGGGCAGAGCAGAAAGTTTTATGACCTTTGATGATATTTATGGAGAATGCTAGAGGACTCCAACTTCCATGAACCTGATATTATCCACACGATCCCATTCTACATGATATTTTTGCCATAGCAGCGATAAACTAGATCCCTTCATTTATGTGTTCTTGATTCAGGAGCTTTTCGGAGTTGCGGGTTTTGTAAAAGTTAGACCCAATTATTCTGAGAGAAGGAATGGAATCCAGCACGGTTGGATTAGATTAGAACTGGGCATCCTTGGAAATGTCTGACCGATTGACACATGTATCACTCTGCCGGTGGTCATTACATGCGTAGTATTTATTTCCTGAGGAATCAGCTGATATCCAATGGGGGAGGAGGAGGGGGGGGGGGGGGTTGTGACCAATCACTGACTGATTTTCACAACCTCTGTCATTTCACTCATTTCCCTCACCGCTGAACCAATCAATAGTCTTTTGTTGTTTTTTTTTTCCATTTCATCCAGTACATCCACTGTGTTGCATCTGATAGCAGCAGAAGTGCTGAATCCATGACCTGCAGTTTGGAATCAATTGTATACATATTTAATATCAAAACTCACTTCATTGAAAATGTTTATGGCCTTCATTATATTTCATTTATTCATCATACACAACAAGATGAAATCCATTATACCAGTTTGCACGTTTCATATGTGTACTAAATAGAAATAGGACCTGACCATGTTACAAGAATTTGCAAAAGTATGAAATGAGAACTGAGTACTATGAGAACTTAATCCAAACTAGGAGTAATCAATAATGCAAATTCTGGAGAACGATGATGGATCTTGACCACTGGTTAGATTGTTGGAGTACATGTTAGTGGCATGACAGTATATCATAATCTAGAATAGGATTGTTCATATCATTAACTTCTCTATGGAGGCTAGCAATATTTTGACAACGAAAATTAGATCACAAAAGAGAATGCGTATACTGTGTTTGAGGAATATTTCTGTCTCCCGTATGGAAGGCGAAATTTGAATGAATGGTCCTGTGTTGTCAGTGTTTCTGATGTCCCCCTTGCAAAGACAAGAAAATTGTCAATGTAATTTATTATTTATTGATATATTTATTCATTTTCTTTTTGTCTAATTGTCTTCTGTTCAAGTCATTTGGCATCGGTAAAACCTGAAATGTATATCATGATCTCCTTCTTTCATCTAGCGATAGTGTCTGCTATCAGTCAAAAATCTCAATAATGTAGGCCTACATGTGGAATGTAGACTTTCCTTTGTTTCAGCAACAATTCAGAATAAGATTGTGCTGTTGTCTTCCAGTCATTGCGTGCATGACATGATGACCCCCCGTGCATTTGATATGCAACAACAACAACAACAACTTGGACTATTTGGTTGGCTTCGGCCGACGAATACGTTAGCCGACGAATACTTTACGATATATAGAAATGACGGGTGGTGCACCAGGAATTATTGTGTTGTAACGACATGAAATGGCAGCAATAAACTTACCAGAAAAACGTTGGAAAATCGCATCTCCATCTCTACAAGCTAGAGAGCCGCCATGTCTCCCGATGGAAGCGGCCAACATTACGTGTAACTCGTGAAGCATGATGGAATTGGAATTCGACTACAGAAGCAAGGCTCATTGAAATGCATTGCAGTGAGGGTTCCCCAATATTTCGTTTTTCTCCAAAAAGAATGCCTCAAAATTTCGTCGAGAACCATGGAACCCTATTGGAAATCACATGAATCGTGGTGGGTTCCCCATATGACAATTATTTGGCGGGAGATTTCACGTTGCATTCCTAGACCTCCGTGTGATCGACGGAGGTAAAAATATTTATTTTGTATGTATATCATGTTCCATGTTGGGTTTATTAAACGAAGATTTTAGAAAATGTACCCAGAAGAACACTTTTAGTAATTTCCAGGGCGAGTTTTCTTCGCAAATAATGGAAAGAACGGCCTCTCCCCTACTCAGTTTTACTTTAGTGACATAATTTTCAAAATTTGATCAAAAAAGAAGACTTTTTTTAACAGCAGAATGAGAAACGATTGATTGATATTCTTTTGTGAAAATCTCCCTAAAATGGTTCTAGACTCTTTGAAATGCAGTCATTTTTTTTTCGGTGCAGGGTTTTATCTAGTGGTGATTTGGGACCCAATTTCGGCTCTTTCACAAAAAAGACCAAAGCTCCTCCTCCCCCGTTATTACGAAAACTAAAAATCCAATGTAAATTAAATAAATGTGCGTAAAATGATATTTTATCTCATTTAAAAAATGAAAGTCAGTCTTGATATTGGGGCTGGGAAATGGCTCCGATAGCATATCTGAGCCCACGCCTAGTATAACTGGGACTTTCTGATCTGTTTTCTGACGTTCTATTCATTACGTAATAAAGATTCATTTTATTTTTGTCAGTGATTCGTCTTGGATCGCATGACATGACTACGAAAATATACTCAGAGTCATGTTGCTTGACTAGTAGGCTCAGAACCGCCTATTTGTGAGCATATACCAAGCAGCTAAACATGACTGGTTTACTGTACGTGATTACTCTGTAACTTGTTTTCTTCAGTAACTTGATATGTATTCACAAATTGGCGCTAGGACTATGCACAGTGTGGACTGCTCTCATCAGATCAGACTTCATATAAGACTGGTAGTCCGTCACTACCTGACGATGAAGACAGTATTGTCTTTGAACGCTTGTAAATATATTCATCATTATACCCCCGCAGCGAAGTTAGCCTGGTGGTATACTGGAATCAGCTTGTCCGTCTGTCCGTCTGTCTGGAGACACAATTTTGTCCAGACTACTCCTCCTACGATTTTGCTTCTTTTATAATGAAGCTTTACATATGCGTTATCTTTGGCTTGAAGATGCGCATGCCCTATTTTCAAGGCGAAATTTTTATGTTTGACATATTTATGACGTTTTGAACTTTATAGGACTTTGCCATTTTCAGGATCTATTCCCATCTAGAGACTATTTTGTCCGGACTACTCCTAGATTTTGCTTCTATTTTAATGAAACTTTACTTATGTGTTACCTATGATCTGAAGATGTGCATGTCGTACAAGGCGACATTACAATTCTTGACATATTTATGACGTTTTGAACTCGATAGGACTTTGCTATTTTCACGATCTATCCCCATGTTCAGATAAGTTTCCTGTGTAATTAACTACTACTATTTTTATCAGAAGTTCTGAAAATTTGTAGACATGTTTGAAGATTTCCATCTCCTCTTTGTGAGGTGAAATATTAGTTTTTGTCAAAATTCTCTAGACCTGGAATGACCAGTATATCATTGTCTTTATACTGTATTGACATATAACTCAAAACAGTCTCAACTCACTCACTCACTCATACGCTCGCACACTCACTCACTCACTCACACAGGTCCGTGACATCTTCGGTGATCTCCGTGACTCTTCGACCACCTCCGTAACATCTTCACGGACCTCACCGAACTCTCCGTGACTCTTCGGGTGCCTCCGTGTCTCTTCGGAGATTTCCGTAACATCTTCACGGACCTCACCGAACTCTCCGTGTCATCTTCGGTCACCTCGGTGACTCTTCGGCCACCTCTGCGCGCAGGGTTCAAAGGTCAGTTCTGGTCACGTGAACGGAAACGGAAGTGACCTCACAGATGGCGTTGGCAAATGTCACTTCTGAGCACTTAGCTCCACAGGCTTTGAGCTCCAAGAGCTCCGATCCAAGAGCTCTGCCACACGGGAGTTCCCACCACCACCACCACCACCACCACCACCACCGGGCGTTTGACGCCCGGTGGTGGCGGTGGTGGTGGTGGTGGAATGTGGTGGTTTTGGTTGTGGTTGTGGTTGTGGTAGAGTGGTGGTGTGGGTGGAGGCGTTTACGGGCGTCAACGCCCGGTGGTGGTGGTGGTGGTGGTTGTGGTGGTGCTGACGGACGTCAACACCCGGTGGTGGTGGTGGTGGTTGCATACACGCACGCATACGCACAGACGCATACACACATTCAGGCATACACATGCACGTACTTGCACGCACACGCACACACATACACTGTGACACACACGCAAGCACACACACACACGTACACAAACGCAAGCACACACACACACACGCACACGCGCACACAGACCCATACACATGCGCATACACACGTAAACACACACACAGATGCATACACACAGACGCATACATGCATACAGACACACAATATGACTGACTATTCACATGCAGGACATGAGAGCTTCTGAACCTGGGCCTGATAGAAATCCGGCATGGTGGAACATTCGTGAACATCGGGGCACTTTACATCCGGGACTTTTACATCCGGGTACATCCGGATTCTTGTACACCCCTGACTGTAGAGCATCTGGGTACTCCTGTGTTGGCCTATAAGAGCCGGATTTTTTACGGCATTCATCATTTCCAGATCCACATCCGATATGTTCTTTTGTACAACTTTCTCGAAGCGCTTTCACCGACGGGACAGTTTGCGCTGTCACATACGTGCACGCCTCGAAGTACCCATGCATACATGTGCGGATTTTAAGCATCCCGGTCAATTGAGACGTCACCGAAATGTCATACACGGTTCACGCTCGCCACTCTCGAGATCGGATATTTCAGTTTCTATGGGAATGCATCTGAGAATAGAAGAACCCATGGAGGTCGATTCGCCGCCGTGTATTGAAGAGCCTATGGAGATTTGCTTCAGTGTTGAATAAGAGAAGTAAGAGCTTCGAGCTGCAGTATCATGGATTGCCCGAAGACGTTTAGGTTACACCGAACGAAGATTGAACTTTCTGAAATGATGGCTTCTGACTGGTCGATAGGACGGTTACCTTGCCTCTAACTATGAATACGGAAACACGCATGTTAGATATACATTCTCACAACCTGTACCAGATCCAATCAAATGGAAAAGCCAGCCAATTCCAAGGCAGACGAGCAATCGTTGAAGATTGACGAAAAGGAGCCGGTTCCCACTCGACTCCCCAAACGAGTTACCAAAAGATACCCGCCCATAACTATGGAAATGATGGATGATTTCTTCAGTGTGGGTTATAGCCCAACCAGGGGAGAGCCCGGAGATCTCCGCTACCATCGCCAGCGATGCCTGACCTGCCTTGAAGGTGTATCCTTGGCCGGATGTGATCTTTTGCATGAGGAGAGAGGAAAGTTTTCAGTGGGCGAAGTGAATTGAACATCCGGGCACTTTTACATCCACACACACAGACGCATACACACATACACACAAACACACAGACGCATACACACACACATGCATACACTCATTGCGCATTGCGCCGCAAGGTCAATGGGGCTCGACATTCGCTTTTATATTACTAATCCACCCTTCACTGCCCCAAAATGCTTACTATCGCTGTTACGCATGCACACAGACGCATGCACACATGCATACCGCATACGCATACACGCACACACGCACGCGTACACACACACGCATACACACACACGCGCACACACACACACATACACGCATAAGCCGTAATATGAGGTCCGACACATTTTACCGGAATTGGGGACATCGAAACCAGGGACCTTTTCAAGCAATCCGAGCACATGACATAAGTGCTGTGCCTTCTAAGTTACATTCCCACACCGTTTTGCTATTGTGTATCTACAACGAAATAGGTAAAATGGATAATGATATTTCACCGGAATCCGTGAGCCACCAGATGTGTGACTTTCCGTGACATGTGTGACTTTTCTAGGTCCATGTTGTGTGACATTCAGAGACAGAAGTCATGTGTGACAAAATGGGGACCCAAGCCGTGTGACATTTTGAGACATAACTCAAGTGTGACTTTCGGAGGCATAATTATTTGACTGTCCGAAACATGCTATATATTTCAAAGAAAAACAATGCAGCCTAAGATTTATTGGACTAATTGTAGGCATTAAAGCAGATGAATGTGGCTGACAATACTGAGAATGAATGCGTATAAGATGCATACAACGGCCGACTTGTACATTATTAAGGAAACAAGGAAGGGCCTCTGTGCATTGACTCGTAACTTCAGCTAAACAGTTACTGGTACGCATAATTTCACTTTGCCCTATCCTTGAACCCTGGAGAATATTTTGAAGTGGTGATAGCTGGCATACTTTCATGTAATATTCACTAAATTATGCATTATTCTTAGCACAATGACACTTTCTTTAGTGGGGAAATATAGTACATAAGTATAACATCCTGTCAACTAACACCAGTTTAATATATCCTCATGGTTTAAAAGATAGGGCAAAGCGAAATTATACGAACCAGTAGTTGATCAGCAGAAGGGTCTTCTTTGTTCTCTCAATTATGTGCAAAGGGCAAATAGGGCACATTCAGGGCTGCGGAATGTGACCAAATAAATGTTGTTTGTTCTGCCATATATACAAACTACTTCGTAGGGGCTATACTCGAATTATTAGCATATAACGGTACAAAAAAATGCTTCGAGGGGCTATATTCCATATAATCCAAGAGCTAGGGCACTTTTAATTGTACGTCGGAGGCCAAAAGGTTTGAGCATGTTTTTTTGACCAGAATTTCGTGCGGAGTCTGAAAATGCTCGTCTTGGTCGTCAAAGCTGCTGCATACTGGATGAAAAACGCGATTTGTCGATTTTTTTTAACCAAATTATCAAGGAAATTGAGAAAACGAATGTATAATTACTAAATATTTAACTGCGCGTCCATATTTGGCTCCAAATTGAAGGCGCTGAACTGGTCCAATCATACACAAGACAAAAAGCCGTATGTAATTGATTAAATGGTCTCACGCGATTATTTCGTCCAAAATGATGTTAAAATTGCTCAAATCCATAAAACATATCGCTAGAATTATCTCGCTGATATCTGTATTTGAACTGGTAGTTTATTTTCATGCATCCAGAAAACTCACGACCGCCACTATAGGCATTCAGCAATACCAAATATCACCATATCACCCGATTATTGTGGCAAAATACGCCATACAAGTTACCCATACCCCCTTTTCAGCAAAATATGCTGAATGTGAATTTTTCCGGAAGAGAGATGACTTGGCTCCAGAATCTGGCTCATCTTCGCGAATAGAGAGCTGAAACTTCAACAACCTGTATTTGGACCATTATATATCAAACGATGCAACTTGTGTTTCAGTGGCCATTCATACTGACGTCACAGTGACATCATGAATTTCGATAGTCATTCAACATTATTTTATCGGAATTTTTCATTTATTTTTACATTTTTTTTATTCAGACTGATACCCTACCTTGCATACCTTCTCTATATCCTGCGCGACTTAGCTGTGCTAATATGCTGAACGCGACGTTAAACCTTAATTCTCTCTGTTGCAATTATACCGGCTTATCAACTATTTACAATGTAACAGACTGATGTACTTAACAGAAAACAAATAGTAATGGTGTCCTATGTTAAGTTTGTTGCAGAAACAATGAGCAGAACTGAGCCGCAAGGAAAACAGAAAGCTTTTATCAGACAGCTTAAAAGCGCCCCCTCTTCAAACCTATAGACACGTACCTCTAACCCCTCCGCTCATCATGAGTAAAATTTTAATTTCCGTAACCAGGCAGGTCTTGTGGTCGACATGGCTGTCATTTCGAATTCGACCATTATATTTCTATTTTGGGGATATGCAAATAATTTCAAAATGGGCATAAGGAGTTCGGCTATGCATAGATATATCTCGATTTTGATAAATTTAGACAATGACCCGAGAACAATGCCTTGAACTATTAAAGCGAGTCATGAAAAATATGATTTTTAGATGACCCCCATATGGCCGCCATTTTGAATTTGACTATCAAGTCTTGAACTTAGGGATACACAATAGATTCAAAATGGGCGTAAGATGCTAGGTTATGCTTATATATCCATCTGTTCTGATATATTAGCGCAATGATCTGAGACTAGTACCTTGAACTACATGTATACCAGGAAGATGAAAAGTATGACTTTCAGAGGAACAAATATGACCGTCATTTTGCATTTGTTCATCATGTCTTGATCTTGACGAAAAGAAAATAGATTCAAAATGAGCGTAAGATGTTAGGCTATGCTTAGATATATATCGGTTTTGAAACAATTGAACAGTGAGCTGAGCATAATGCCTTGAACAAAACGAGTAACATGAAAAAAAATAAGATTTTCGGATGACCCAATATGGCCGCCATTTTTAATTTTACGTCAAATCTTGATTCAAAGATATGTAAATAGATTCAAAATGGGTGTAAGCTGTCAGGTTATTCTCCCCTTATATGTGTTGTAATTCTAAGATATCTTTCACATTTGATAAACTTGCGCTGTGAGCTAAGAAGCTAAGAAGAATGCCTTTGGCAAAAAAAGCACGATAAAGAAAGTATGATTTTCAGATGACCCCATAGGACCGCCATATTGAATTTTTCCGGCATATCTTAATCCATTCGCAACTTCTCCGGATCTCCGGTTTGAGAGAATCGGTCCCCTTCGTATAGATTTCCGCTCGGGAGTTCCGAATGATCTTAATCTTGAAGAAAAGCAAATAGACTCAAAATGGGCGTAAGATGCTAGGCTATACTTATACATATCTCTCAGTTTTGGTATAACTTTTCACGACTCCAGAATAATGCCTTGACTTATAGGAGCAACATGAAAAAGTATGATTTTCAGATGACTCGATTTTTGACCATCAAATCTTGAACTTGGGGATATATAAATAGATTCAAAATGGGAATAAGATGCCAAGCTATGCTTAAAGACCCCTCAGTTTTGACAAATTTGCGCATTGGGCTTAGAATCCCTTGAGTTAATTACATGTATGACTCGAACTATACGAAAAACATGAACAGGTGTGATTTTCAAATTACCCCACTTGTCGGCCATTTGAATTAAAGCATAATATTTTAAGCTGAAAATTATGCAAATATATTAAAAATATGCGTAAGGCCATAGACTTTGATGTGAGATCCCTTGGTGTTCAACAGTTGAAAACTCTGCACACTGAACTGAGAATAACGCCTTTCAGATGAACACTGAAAAAGCGCGATTTTCGGATGCTCCCACATGAGCGCTTAATCAATAGAATTTCGGAAATGGGTGCAAAATCGTCCCAATATAATATCCTAAAACACTGACAGTCTTGGATTTTTAGTCATTTCGGTGATACCGCGGAAAGTTCAAAAGAGTGCTAAATTTCCATACCCTCCATCAAAGGTGGACAGAAAGGGTTATACAAAACTACGTCAAACCCAGGAAAGCAAACCTGGCACCAACAATTTTCTTGATCGGGAAGGATCAATCTATAAGGAACTCTATGTTGCCAATAATTTACAAACAAACAAAAAAATCAAAGAATTATGCCCCTGCACTAAGAAGCCAAAATATGATGTAAAGCTAATAATTGGGCCAATATGGTATATTTATTGACCTTATAAATCACTGATATACATATTTTATTGTCTGTATTAAAGCTTACACTTTTCTTTTTGCGTAGAATCTTTGCTCTTTTTTCTACCACAAAGGGTATCCAATTATCACGTTTCAACAGAGATAGTAGCAGGAGTTAAATATATCAGTACGAAAAAAGTCAATGACGTTTGGAGTCCATGATGTTAAAGTGACGTCAGTATGACGGTCAGTGAGATATATATTGCATTGTTTGATACAGCATGACCCAAATAGGGTTGTTTTTCAACAACCCAACTCTCAATTCGCAAAGATGAGCCAAATATAGTGGGGCCAAATCGTGGTCTCTGCAAACGGAAATAGGGGGGTAGGGTAAATTCAGAGCAAATTTTGCCACGATGGTGGGGTGTCCATGGTCATATTTAGTATTGCTGAATGCACAATGGCTGTCGTCAGTTTTCTGGAATAAAGATATCAGCATGAAAATTCCAACGATATGTTTGATTGATTTGGTCAATTTCAGACCAAGGTAATCAATTACATATGGCTTTTTCTCAAGTGTATAGTTCAGCACCTTCAATTTGGGGTCGAATATGGAGGCACAGCTAAATATTTGATAATTATACTTTCGTTTTAATAATTTCGTTGAAAATTTGGTAAAAAAATCGACAAATCGCGTTTTCCATCCAGTATGCAGCAGCTTTGGCAACCAAGACGCGCGTTGTCAGCACAAAACTTTTGGCCTCCGACGTACAACTAAAAGTGCCCTAGCTCTTGGACTAATAACAAATTGCCATTACTGTAGTATAAAACCATTGCGACAGAGAGATGAAGGATTGGCCTTCATGGGAACGATTCTCGGGGGTAGGCCTATTATCTTTTGGCCGGCATAGCTCAGATGGTAAGCGCAACTCTACGGATTAGAGAGGTCGTGATTTAGATTCCCGCTGACGGCTAAATTATTATTTCTCTCGAAAATTATTTCCACAAAAATAAATTACTTAGTGGGGGTTATATTCCATACCAAACTGTCATTTCTGTATTATAAAGCCAGTTGCGCACATTGTACCACCGCTGGAGAGTGAGTGAGTGAGTAGGATTTAACGTCGTTTTCAACATTGTTTCACCGCTGGAGAATGGATATAGGCCTTCACTGGGTCGAATCACGGAGGTTTTTACCCATGGGTCGGTATAGCTCAAATGATAAGAGCATCTAACGGCTAAATTATTCTTTCTCGCGAAAATGTGGGGGCTATATACTCCATACCAAATTGCCTGGTATTGCTTTTCTTGACGGCGGCGTCATGGAAACGTCCATTGTACGATCACCCATAAACTGAGGAGCGACCTTGACACCATCCCTTGTACTCTCGCCCATAAAAGCAGCCCTGTTAGACAGATGAACAAAGCTCTTTCTTCACAGTCAACTCACATCAGTGTCGATCATAGTTGTTTAGAGTGGGGGAAGAGTACACAAGGCATTAGAAGGATATCCATCCAGCGCAGATAAGCCCAATGAGGTTGAAACACTATCCATTGATAGTCAGACAAAGAGATTATCTGCAGATTATCCCTGGAAAGCTGGAGCATGGATGAAGACGAAGAGGAAGGGAAATGCTCATTATGGGACAACATTGTGACTGCAGCTCCTAATACGCACGCCCGGCTATCCAAGAAGTGGACAATGGCGCAGAGAACTAACTGGCGACGTATCTCCACTTAGTCCCCCATTTCAGGAAACGGACTTGCCTCTTTATGAACGCTACACCTTGTCACACTTGAAACGGAGCACGATTGCTGGCAGAGGCAGATCCATCGAGAAAACCAGGCATAACTCGGAAGAGAATATGGAGTTACCACCGAAAAAGGCACAGGTAAAAAGCCGCAAAACTGCGAAAACAGCTGTTAAAGGACATGTCGACTTTAGGTGTCCCGGAATGGCAAATTTGTCACAATGATGTCACATATTGTTTCGAAATAGCTTAGATGTTAGGACTTCTAAATATACACAAAGCAGCTCCTTCAGCTGGGGTATGATGTGACAGGGATAATAAAGAGTGTGAAAAACAATCATTGTAACTCTCTCGAAGTCTCACTTATGTGTTCAGCCGCCTATGACGCCGGTGGAGAATTATACTTTGCTTTTAAGCCCAATCTCAAATTATCTTATGCCGTTAACGGCATCGGAAAGTTATGCTCAGCCATCAACCAGTGGGATTATAAAAGCATCAGTAGCCCATGACATAAGTAGTATTGCTAGTTTGTCAACCACCTCGCTGGGGGTCTAATAACACCCCAGCCACCAGTCAGATTTTTGGACCGGATTCGGGGCCTTCGCGCACATCGCCGGCAGTGACATCATATATAGTAAAATAGATGTTTAACGAAAATTTTGATTACTTTTCAAGTCTGCATAATACCTCCGTTGACCTAGCGTTAAAAAGAATTATCTGGAGATAATTTTCCCTGTTTATCTGGACAGAGCATATGAAAAGTAGTTCGCTCATGTGCAACACTAAAGGAGTTGTTTGGTCGGATTCAAACTGAACCTTGCCAACTGGTGCGTTGGTTGGTTTCCCCTATACGTCATAGCAACGTAGTAAAGGTCAACTTCCGCTATTGGAGGCAGGGATGTTATTGGAGCCTGCGAAATGGAGCATGCGCTGTGGGGAGGTTGCTAGTTTGTGTGGCGCATGGAAATTCCTATTTTTCGACTTGTTCACCAGATCACTGGAGCTTGAACACATGGACCATGGGTGTTTGAAACATCACGTGATCCAATGAAAACTGCAATAACGACAGCACCTGCCTCGATGCCATCACCGACGCAACCATTATGATAAAATCGGCCACAAACACCCATACGCTACAATCGTACAGTGTTAGTGCAGAAATGATCAATTCCCGGATGATCACGTCAGAAGCGGATGTTTCTCATGGACTGTCCTTGGTGAGGGGTTTAATTTGAACCCAGCATGACCAGATTTGGCCAAACTGACGTCACTGCAGGTACTGTAATACCAAAACTTGTGCATGAAAAAACAAGTGAGAAGAAAGATGCTCACAACGTCCACTGCAAATAATAGCCATCTTCGAGTGCTTCCACTGGATACCCGACTCGATAGCAACCCAATTACAGGGGAGATCAACTTTATCTACTACTGCACGTTGACATCCAGACAGAGACGCCAACAATGCGACTTCCCGGGACATGCTATATTATTCAAAGAAAAGTGATCTACTTGGTTTGAGATTAAGCATAGGAACTAAAGCGGACAATGCCATGTAGTGAGTGAGTGAGTGAATATGATTTAACGTCGCTTTCAACTATATATATGCCATGTAAATGTGGATGCATGCGTCTGCCTGGAATTGTCCCCAGCCACTTCAGTAAGGCTGAGATGGGGAGGGGGGAGGGGGGCTTAGAAACACTGTTGTCCGCGATTTCGTTAGATTCACTTGTCCGGACAATAACTCCAGAATAATTTAACTGATACCGTCAAACTTGGGATGTGCCTCGACATTCAGCAGTGTGTGCATTGGCCGCCATCAGCCATATTGGATTTCAAGATGGATCTTGTCCGGACAATAACTGGAGTACGATGCAATTGATCCACTACATTTAACCTGGGGAGTGCCTGGACATTGCCCAGATGACGACTGACATGGTTTTCCAACCACATGCGTAGTCCAACATGGTCACATGTTGGATTTTATTGGATTTCAAGCAGTGCAATTTTGTCCAAATAATAACTAGAGTACGATTCAACTGATCTACTTCAAACTTGGAAGATGCCATTACACTGGTGAGGGGACAGTTGGGATTGTGTTTCATGGACATGCATGATCCAATATTGCCACCTTGCATCAGTTTCAGCAGTTGCATCTTGTCTGGACAATAGCTCTGCAATGAATCGACTTCAGATTTGGAGAGGGGCGGCATGACGTCCGTGAAAGGAAAGTTGGGATTGCTTTTGGTATCTGCATAATCCAAAATGGCAGCTATCAGCCATCATTTACACACTTCTTTTCGGACCAACAGCTCAATAACTATTACAACGATCGACTTCAAACTGGCTTAGTGGCTCGACATCAGTGAGAGGATGGTTGGGATTGCTTTTCAGTATTACTGCGTGATCCAAGGAGGACATGGTCAGCCATCTTGAAATTAAGGCGCTCAGATCTTGTCCAGGCAAGAACTTGAGAATGATTGAACTGACAGTCTTTAAACTTGGAGAGTAACTAGACATCGGTGAGAGTACGGTTAGGAATACTATTTAGTACGGTTGGGAATACTATTCCGTGTATTCCAAGATGGCTGCCATCCGCTATCTTGCATTGTCAGAAGTTAGATCGTTACTCATTTCTTGTCCGATCAGTAACTCGAGAACTACTGAACCAATACTTAAAACTTGGAGAGTATGAAGGCAGGAGAAAAGTTGGAACTGCTTTTCAGTTAAGTTTGTAATCCAAGAAATGTTATATCAGGACATATTTGTGAGACATCAGACGTGCAAATTTACTGCTACCTCATGATGGTCACAAAGATGAAAACAGATATCTGGTCTAGATGTACAAGAAATGAGAGAAGTTGAAGCCGAGCTTAAAGAAATTATACTTTATTGTAATAATCAACCATAGTCAAGCCCTTATCAACCAAGGTTAGTAATATATGAACACAGTGTACTGGTGGAACATAAAGATTTCCATCATTTATGAATGAGTTTCTCAATCATGTCAACTAAAAGTATATATTAGTAAAAGTGATGTATGTCGCCGACACCAATACATACAGTTGAATTTTGCACCAACCTGTACAAATCCTCATTACAATAGGCCGGAGTTCACAAAAAAACTTCAGCAAGCTGAATATTCTTGAATTAAATTTCAGGGGAGTTTAAGAATCAAAAGAAATTATATATGATACAATCGGCACCTTAAATCGGGCCTGCTTTTAACAGTGACAACTTACACAATGCATGTACTATCAGATTTAGCACTTCGAGTTTTAAAATGAACAGAATTCGATGCAATCAGCCTAGGTATCATCACGTTCTTATATTCAATAGTGTTATAATTATCCCCAATCATGTTATTGGAATAAACAGAATTACTAGAATATCATTCCATCATTAGTTTCAATAGTGGAAATTCATATGCCTACATCATGCCATTCGCGATAAATTCCAAATGCTGTAGATAACACATTATGGCCCAAAAATTGCCTCACAGGAAGTTCCAGCTAATTAAAAGTGTACCCCTCACTTTATACCAAATCTTTATGCCCAAATTCTAACTTACAATACACAGAATTCTAGTGTCCTGTGAAAGATTATATTTCAACGCTTATTACACAAAAGAGAAATCGTAGAACAATGTCAACTCATGTTCGATATAATTTTCATATCCCTCAAGGTCTGACTGCACAATAGGATTCTTCAAAAGTTTACTGGCCTTAACTGGAGATGACTTAAGCATCAATGATTTTCCTTAGTATCTCTTCAATTTATCTTACATTGGTCCAATGTGCTCAATAAGCAACTCATCTTGTTCTATTTGGGGGTTCTTTGATTTATCGATCATCAGGTAATAAGAACTCTAGCATGAAAGAGAGAGAATTATGTTTTATGGTCACGTTCAGCAATATCTCAGCTACATAGCAAACATTTATAAAAATTCTTATCTGAATATGTCAGCAAGACAAGTCACAATTCAGAGGTGACCACTACAATACATTGAAACTGCATATACATTAAAATTTATGAAACAAACCAATTTCTCTCAAATAACCTAAAATTGAACCTTTCTTTATCCAGCTAAAAGATCTTCTGAAGTAGCTGCTCAATAAAAAAATACTCAATTACAATGTCAAAATCTATACAGCCAATCAAATTATGTTTCATTGTGAGTTTCTCGTGACATGGAATACACATCAGGGCTGGATCATTATTTCATAACTTTTCATGAGTCAGAACTCTGCTGCATGATACAAAATTTTAAAGGGGAACCCAAATGATCAAGTGTAAGTTATCGGAAAAGAAAGTACTTGCAAATCTGAGTAAGATGCCATTTATCGCATGTAATCACTCCAAATGGTTGCCGTGATATTGGGGGTTCAAGAAAAAATCTGAATTTTGTGGAAATTTATCCAAATGAAATTTGTTATTTCATCAAGCAAACTTTTGATAATGAGCTAATTTAGACTATATATATATTCAAAGATCTAGATGATTAATCTGTTTCAAATTTATACTATTGATTACTTATAGCATTATGCAAACTATACGACACCGTTTTTTTTTAATCCAATATCTTTGAAATACAGTTACCATAGCAACCAGGTACTGAGGGCTTTATTTTGAAATTTTTGAGGATTATGAAATCAAAATTACCGAATATTCAGTCACAACATCCTATACTATGCTAACGATCACTTTAACCATTGGAGTTTACGGAGATAAACCACTTTGAAACTATTGGTAACCAAGTGATGAAAATGATACCCAATATCTTGTAAACACAATGTTAACGAAATGCAGAAGAATCAGAATCTCGTAAGGAGAGGGAGAGTTAAGGTTTATAGTGTCGCGTTCAGCAATATAGCGACGACCAAACAAAATTCTGAGTGCTCAGGCCAATAACTTAGTAATCTAACGCATTGAGACATACACACATTACAACTTTTCCAACAAACTGATTTCTCTCAAGTAACCCAAGATGCAATCCAGTCCCTCACCCGACTGAAAAGACCTTCCGAAGTAGTCGCTTGATAAAAAGCATCCCTTACAATTCTAAAATCTATGCCATTTAGATACAGATAAGAATATGATTCACAGTGAGATCTTCATAGCATGGGACTGGGTCGTTTTTTTAAAACGTTTTTGAGTTAATAGTGTATGGCCCGATTCTACATCGCCTGATCATGATTTGATCGAAACATTTCTGGGTGTATATCAGAAAAGAAAATATAGCAAAATTTGGCTATCTAATTATGTCTAGGTCAATGCGTGACATTATCAAAGCTCATTTGCAACTTTGTATTAGACTCCAAATTCTTTGAAGTACAATATCT
>JAVTVY010057071.1:0-28464 GCA_036873755.1 Hanleya hanleyi | reverse complement strand
ACCTTGTTTAGTGAACTAACCCTGAAATTTCGCACTTAGATCACCGTCCGGATGACTTAATGGCAAACATATTCGCGAATTGATTATAGGAAGATATCCATAGATACTGACAAGAAATTTTTCTTATTTGCAGATTTGATTTAAAAAAAAAATTAATAAAATTATCAACCTTCGAAAAGGCTTGACCAAACATGTCGGATGAGGTGATATCTCCTAAGGATAAAATAGGTAATCATTTGTATAGAAGGAGCAAACCATGTATTGCTATTGGCTTGCTGCTGTGTGGAAAAGAGTGTCAAGGTACCGTATTTAGTTTGCAGATGATAACCCACATAAATGCAGAAACTTAATTTATTATTCTAATCGAATATCAAGACTGTCACAGGCGTCAATTTGAATCGTGAAAAATGTCAGTATGCCTCTTGAACAGTTCGATAAAGCCTTCAACCCCATTCCATAGTTTCACAGATCAAAGTGATAGACCTGATAATAAATTCATTGAAAATTAACTTTGAAGGAAATATAAATTTTTCATTTTCCTCGGCAAAGTAAGCGAGAAGGGAGACTGAAGAGCGTAGATGTTCGCGCTATGACTGAATCCATGAAATTTGTTTGGATTTCCAAATATTTGAAAGCCTTTTTCATTTGCAAAATTCAACGGCTGAAACCGAATGTTTTGAAACTTGGAATACACGATACTTGTACCAAGACATTGCCAAAGCGATCATTGTGACTTCGTCTGTCAATTCAGTATAGACGGCACGGACCAGTCAAAATCGTCGGAATTTGAACGGGGAAAGTGAATATATATATATGGTATCAAACCTATTAGTCAATTCCTACAATTGTGGGTTAGAAGTTGAAAATTTCTTCCCTTGGCATGAAAACACTTGCAGATGGCGCTTTTTTCTACAATTACCACTACCTCCGCTGATATGTCTTTCACTGTATTATTGCCACTGCCGCAGGTTTTGACTACAATGTAGTCATTTCTCACTTGTTTTTCAGAGAGTTGGAAATGCGGTAACGGCTGGTGAGACGCCGATGCCGGGACGTTATTAGACAGACTCATTAAATTTAGAAAATTTTGATAGCCCTGTACCATCACCTAACTATTGTACTTTATATTGAAGGTTATGCAATTCATGGGTCGTGTCTACCATTCTCATCAACGCTCGCATTCCACTTGAATGGATAGTCTACTTCTTTTCTTTTTTTGTGAAAAGCTTCAACTTTTTTTTTCATCTAAGCCCTGGGCAAACCAGTGGGCATTTATTCATCGCTCTGACTAGGATTTTACAGCAACCCTTACAATGCCCACGCTGCCTGGGCGTCTGGATGTAAAAAAGGAACCTTAATGCTGATATATATTGCTACGCAAAACTTATTCACAACTCAGGTATTACCACGATGTTCCCAATGTTGCAAAGCTCAGCCAATGGCCTGGTCTCAGCGTGTGATAAGTACAACTACTTCGCTTCTGGGATCATATACTCCTCGCGATGGGAAATAAAATATCCGCGGAAAAGCGAACATTTTGTAAAAAAAAAGATGCCCCCACACGGCAGTCATTTTGAATTCCCCAATGTTCCTATGCTTGATGGGTTATGCAAATAGGCTCAAAATGTTCCCAATATGATACAAAAAATCGGGTACCCCAGGCCTAGTAGGGTTAAGTTCTCATACTGGGAAACCGTTATAAACAACCATTACTATCGATAGGATGAATGGACAGGTTTTGTAACCAATCAAGTACAAGTCTCATCTGAACACGTGGTCATGTTTATGCAATATAAACAAAGTTATATCAGCTAGTGTAATTGCTTCAAGTGCCTGTCACACTGTGAACTAGGACAACGTGAGATCGGACATTTTGTGCATTTAACGTGATTTTGCTCGCGTTCGCTTTGATATGCCTTGTCTGAGCTGTCTAGACTAACTTGTCTTTGCTCACGTTGGGTTCAGCAATCTATCGTCACTTTTCGAGCGCTCAATGAACAGCGAGCAAAGAACGTGGGGATCATCACGCTGTATCGAGCAGTCTTTGTTCACCTGTAATCCTCTTATAATCCCCTGAGCGTTTTCTTCCTCACTGCTAGCGTTGTCAGCTTAAGCTGGCTAACGCATAAATTATCTTGCCCGTACAAGGTTCAAGCAGCCTTCGCTGGGTTTAACTTATTAAATACTATATGCTCCCTCACTGTTATTTCCACGATCATGCGCTACTGTATGCTAAAGTCCCTTTTCCGATTTAAGCTATTATGTAACTCTAACCTACAGACCATTTTACAAACACAACCTCGGCAAACATTAAGCTGAATGTAATTATATTCTGGACGTTGAAAGTTTTGAAATTGTAATAATATTTATCCAACTTATTTTCTGTTGTACCTTTCTTTTCCATTTTCTGAATAACGTTTTAAATCTGCTGCTATGTAGTATTTGTAACATGGTTTCAATGAATCAGCATTAAACTGGATCAAACGTAATACGCGAATAATTAAACTCTGTTTAGTAAACGAAAATGCATGAACGAAAGTCCTCCCAATAGTGCATGCAGAGATTATAATTAGCAGGCATATGGTCCAAGAATATTTTCAAATGTTGCAAAAGACTAACCAGAGAAGTGTTGTATTACAGTTACAACAAATGTAGTTTCCCAGAGCTGTAATCAGGACATTTGGACACGCAACATTTCGGTATGCGTCATTTCGCTAAGCAACATTTCCGCACGCGACATTTCGGCACAAAATGAAGGGTACGTTTCGGCAACTTTTGTCTCACCAAATTAAGCTGAATATCAAAAAAATTAAATTCTTGTTTAACATATTTTAACATATGAATAGATCATTTTAAGGGTTACCAAGTTAAGGATTTTCGTAGTTACCCACGATTATCCGCGACAGTTCGATAACCTTATTTAGACATATTAAGGTTGGTTGATGAGGTTTTCAATAGTAATAAAATGACAACATGTCTTTCTAACTCAAATGCATATGTGAAATAAAGTTGCCGAAATGTCGCAGATATTCGCGACCAGAGAATCTACAACTTGCTAAAACCTAAAATGACATGTTTATATATTAAAGATATGTTAAAAAAAGATTTGAAAATCTTAAATTTTAGTATAATTTGGCCTGTAAAAAAGGTGCCGAAATGTCGCGTGTCGAAATGTCATACTCTCCACTTTGTGTCGTAATGCCGCGTTCCGAAATGTCGCGAATATTCAGAAAGAACATGTCTGAAAGTGTTGCTAAATTCTATCCTCATTGGAGAACGTTTTCAAATGCAAAGATGAAATATCTCATTTGAATTCTGTTATATATCGTAGCGTCGATTCCAGTATTAGTGGTTGCAGACTATGTTATATGAAGCTGAGATGTTTTTATCTGTAGGTTGTATCATGATGATAGATCGTAAGTAGTAGTATAACAGCATATTCGACCCACTTGACCTACTTTTTGGTGTCACGTGACCGTAGAGGTCAAGGCCGCTATAGGTCCGTCACGTGACCGTACATGATCTTTGGGGACATGTATTCCTCCGCGGTGATGCGGTTCGGCGGTGATACGGTCGCGGGGAGAAGCCTCCGCGGACAGAAAGTAGTCCCGAGAATTCAAATACACGAGAAAGATTCTCCGGGAATGTCCGGCAATATCCGGGAATCTCCTGGAATGTCCGGGAGAATATAAGGGTCATTAAGCCTGTAATGCCAAAGCCTCAATGGAATGCATGGAACAGGCTCCGCGACAATATCGCCAGAACTATGGCCAGCACAAATGGCAAGTGGGGAACGCTCGTCATAGCCATACAGTGGGAGAATGGAAAGGGTCCCAGCGGAACTAGATCCCGGGTTACTCTCTCCAGAAGCAGACACGTTATGCTCTACATCATACAAACCAAGGTTGAAAATATCCTTATATATCTACCAGAGGGCAGATCACTATACCGCTAGGGTGGATAGGCCCATACTGGCTCAGCGGACAATGTTTAACCTAATGGGAAACCCACAGATGCTCATTTGCGGTATGGGTTGTGGGATCTCGTTTTCTTCGTCTTACCACGTAGAACACGATGGGCGTGATCTCGAAGCTAGGCGGTGAATGTTTTTGAAAAAGTCAAAGTGCGCATGCGCACTGGGAAAGTAGCGCTGGGGTGGACGTTTTGGAGTCGAGGTGGGCCCCTAGTGGTCCGATTGGGTCGGGTGAGCTCTCGTGAGCTCTCGTGAGGGAGCATCCGACTGGATGGGCTTGACGTCGAACATTCTGCGCATGCACAGTAGAGAAAGGGTATTGGAATGGACGTGTTGGGATCTAGGTGGACCCCTAGTGGTCCGATTGGGTCGGATGATGTATCGTGAAGCATTCGTGAGGGTCCATACGAGTGGACTAGTGCGTCGTCCGTTTTCAACATTCTGCGCATGCGCAGAAAGGGAATTGTGGGAAAAGGGTATGGGAAGGGACGGTCTGGATTCTAGGTGGGCCACTCTTGGTCCGAATGAGTCGTGGGAGTTATCAATGTGAAGCCCTCATGAGGAAACGTCCGGCTGGATGGGTGTGAGGTGGAACTGATGTCAGTCTGCGCAAGCGCATTGGAGAAAGTGTATTGGAATGGACGTTTTGGGGTCTAGGTGAACCCCTAGTGGTCCGATTGGGTCGTATGAGGTGTCATCGTGAAGCATTCGTGAGGATCCATCTGACTGGACTAGTGTGTCGTCCGTTTTCAACATTCTTCGCATGCACAGACAGGGAATTGTGGGAAAATGGCATGGGAAGGGACGTTTTTGTGTCGAGGTGGGCCACTCTTGGTCCGAATGGGTCATGGAAGCTATCAATGTGAAGCTCTCGTGAGGAAGCGTCAAACTGGATTGGTGGGGTGTGGAAATAGCGTCTATCTGCGCATGCGCACTAGAAAAAGTCTATTGCAATGAACGTTTTAAAGTCGATGGTGTTTGTTGGAAGTCTTATCGTGCTATGGATGCGCACTTGGGCAGTAATGAAGAAAGAGTGAGTTTGAGCGATTGAGGGACCACTATTGGTCCGATTGGGTTGTGGGAGGTTTCATAGTGAAGCACTCGTAGAGTCCGACTGGACGGGTGTGTCGTGGAAGTAAGGCTATGGTCTGCATACGCAGACAGAGAACGGTGGGGAAAATGCATTTGAAGGGCCGTTATGATTTTTGGACACTGGGGGCATCACTCTTCCGCATGGAATATACTTTGACCATATGTTTCCTATTCCTTTAAGGTGCCACTGTTTGTATTTTAAACGATAAACGGTCCATAAAGGCCCGCCTGGCATATACCGGAAAATGGTATTACATACAAAGCCATTAAAAGCTTTGAAAAGCAGTGATTCGTATTAACCCGAGATTAACCAAGGAGCGCCCCGGAGACCGCTTTATCTTTCCCAAGTTTGCCCCGATATTTATTTCATAACTTCGAAACACCTTTCCTCGGGCAGTTCAACTTTGGACTCTCAAATCCGCACCAGAGTATGCATTCGTCTGCTAACGCAGTTAGTATCTGCGTGCGTAGGGACGAAGCCTAGAACTTACATATATTATATCAAAACGTGATTATTCTTGAATGTTAAATCCTTCCGAAGATATCAACGCGCATGGTCTTTATGATTTCATGTTTATTTATTTATCTACATTTTTATTCAAATGATCAATTTCTTAAATAATAATCCGAATGTTCTAATTGTCTCCAATTTGCGGGTCTAAATTTAACAACGGAGGCGACTGTGTCCTGCCGATTTGTAACCTTTTTTTCGTCTATCAGATTTTTTTTATATTTCAGTTGGATAAAGTCACAAAAAATCACCGTTGTGCCTTTTGGACACTCAGGACATTACTCTTTCGCATAGAATATACTTTGACCATATGTTTTCTATTCCTTCAACCAGATTTCAATGCGTGTGGAATATTTAATCTGTATTATCATCTATATTATGTATATGTAATGAATGAATGAGATTCGTGTCGATTCGTGCCTTCGCTGGTATATTAGCCATATATATATTAACATATGAATACGGTCTGCAACGTAGGGAGTCATACGCAAGTGTCCGTTTAAGTATCTATGCAGAATCACCTCTGATTTTAGCATACGGAAAAGTACAATTCAAATCGGCGAGACAGAAACGAACGTCGTACTTCTGAACAAAACGTATTTGATCTTTATCCGATGTCAAATCAACAGTTAAGCTGCACGAATATCGACATCTAAATCGGTTATCCTCATCCAGCTGTGAAACAACTCCTGGAACGGGGGAAAGGGGATTTACCGCACAATGTGTTTGTGTATGGGGGCAAAGATACGCCCGACAAAAGGTTTGACGATATCTGATTAAATGCGTTCGCGCAGATGGCTGTTAATATATGATGTATATACAAATTATTAATCCTGCACGAGATATGTTTCACCAGGGACTTTATATAATCTCATTATAAAGGGGCTGGTTTCACCGGAAGTTGGGATAGTGTCAAACGTTAACATCGGTCTTAACCTCTGCAGGTTTCTCAACAAATTACTTTTGTCTGGATCGATACAGGTACACATTTTGTAAACATCTCATGAACACAGAATGAGTTCGGCACGTGTAGGCTGTAGTCGATTACCATTGTGCCAAACCATCTACGACACCGGTACATACCCGCAGCGTTTCATGTATGTGGTTAGAGAATGTACGAAACAAGTCCAACAAGCAGTCCGCTCTCCGGTATATCTTGTTGTTTTATATCAATGGGTTATCTGCTTACCAAAATAAACTTACTCAAGCCCATTAGTATTATAATATTGAGCGGTCTTATATCGACCATCAGTTTCAATCTGGAAAACCTGGTATACCGTATGCGATATGTATACCATAATTTCGGTTAAAACTAGGATTCTATTACGGGGAGGGGATTAATCATGGCTTTGACAATAACCTGTCGACATGTGTCGGACATAACAGATTACGATCTGATAATTGGAACTGCGATGCGGATATAATTTCGACATTTGAGCTACCTGTAATACTGTTATATAACTTACAGATAATGAAATCTCAACATCATAACACAGTCAGCAACCATTAATACTGGAATTAAAGCTACTAAATATGTCAGATGAAATACTACATCTTTGTATCTCATAACGTTCAGCTAATATCGGAGCATTATCCAATGAGGTTTGAATTTAGCAACTCTCTCAGGCCAGTTCTGCTAAATACCCATTACAAAGACCAATTGGAACGATGAGAACTCGGAACATGTTGAATGGACCCTAGAGGTTTTCTTTAGATGTTGTTGTATTATGGAGCTATGCCAGCTGAGTGTGTAAAGAAATAAAGCAGCACAGAAAAATCTATACAGAGTATGCTTTCAGTAACATCGCACCGAAAATTACCTTTTTATAGGTAATGTATCTTCATATGTATTTCATATTTGGAAAAACAACAACATTTATTTGGCGGAGTATGACTCAGGATATCGAGACCTAATGAGATGAAGACACAATTACTTCACGAGCTAATCGGTAGTTATCATGGATCGATAAAACTGTATGATTCTAACCATTTACACTGCGTTGTTTATTATATAGTTCTCATTTGGCGATAACTGCCAAGGTCGTTCATCTGTTTCCTGATTCATGCTAATATAAATAGGTACTAATCATACTATAGCATCTATCATGATAGCATTTTTTCTTCTCTGAGGGGCACGTCGTTCAACATTATTGCAGGAAACCGACAGATTGCGTACAGATTAAAATACATCGAGAGGGCATGAGAAGAAGAAACTAGAAAGTGAAGACCGTTTTCGTCAAACTTGTGGCAAGAGTGTATCGAAGACTGGTACCATTTTGTAAAGTACGTCCTCTGTATACTGGTATATTGAATTTAATGCTGAAAATCTTGGATCGGGCTTTTGGGTAAAGCGCCTCAAACGGTATATACAATCTGTTGTACGGTACGGATTAAAATTCACCGACGATTGAGCCATTTTATAATTACATTAACTCTCGGCGAGGAGGTGCTCCACATCGCTTCGGCGAAGCATGCATTCTTATCGACGAATCGGCACATTTTATAGTTTTCAAAGTTAAGAGGGAGCAATTTAGTTGCTGGGGCGACCATTAATTTGTAAAAATCTCTATTCCATATCGCGAGTAAACTTTGTCAGTATCAACGGCTGGATTACAAAAATAAAGCAAAGAGCTTTTTATTTAGGGCTAAGCGGGAAAAGGTGCGATTTTTCAGTCGGTTCCATGCCTTAATATGTAACAGACGTGATAAATATTGACACAAAAAGGAGCGATAAATATTATTTGATTTACAGTATTAATATACCTTAAGAAAGTTATGTATCATGCTTTCTGATGTTATCAACCACTGAAGCATAGAGACAAATGTGAAATTGTATTCAATACATCATAAAGTCCTGTATAGCCATATAAGAAGGTTGACTGCGAAAACCGCTTGCGCACACCTCTCTGATGAGAGCACCAAAAACGAAAAACGAAAATTGAACTGTGCAAGGTTACACGGACCCAGTTACCTTTGTTATGCTTAATAGATGTTTATATAACCATAGCCAGACCTCCTGATGATAACACTATTGACAAGGCATTATTGTCTCCTTGTAAACCATATGCCTACACTATTAAGCTCATTTAAGTAGCACATTATACCATTAGTTAACATAAATGAAGTAATATTGTCTCAGCTACTTTAATTATGATGAGTGGACGTATACTTTGGGAAGAAAAATCAAATTAAAATTGCTACTACTTGGACAAAAACTACCTGCAAACCTGCAGTTTTATTTGAGGCATCCACAAATGGTTTTCGTTGCATTGCCAATGCAATAGCTGGGGTATGATCTCTGCAGCCACAGGCAGTACAAAGTTGACTTTTCAGTGGAATTTTACATATTGACATTTTCGACATGAAAACAAATAATTAACACAGCATTAAAGATAATCCATGGATTATTACTGGTGGTTCAAATATCATGCATGGGTTATTCTACAATTACAAACTACAGGTTGGTAGGATCCATAGATTATTGTTCAATGTTCAAATTCTCCAAACTTAAAATTTGGCAGGGACTATTTTCCCAGATTTGACATCTTCCATATGGGGGCGGGTCTGGATTATTTCTGGAAATCCCCATTATTTGACGAAGAGTGTGAGGAAAATGGTGGGTGGATAATCGAAATAATGTACGGAAAACTATTTTGGACCAAAGGAGAGAAGTTGATAGCTTTGTTCCACACAAAAATCTGCCCAGAAGTACTCTAAAATCATCCATTCAAACACTGTTATTCGAATATATTCCGTCTGCCCATGCGCAGATCAACGTGATCTCACTAGAACTTCAACATGACACTCCACAGAGTCAATTTGGAGCACGGATGGTCCAACTTTAACACAAACCCCACCCTGCGCACTGCAGAAAATACCTAATTCCCGATTGCGCATGCACAGAATGACGTTACTTCCAATAACAACTACCCCACGACAGCTTCAATTTGACACCCCACACGGCCCTAGAAATCAAAACACCCGTTACCCCTATTAGGAATTGCTTTGCGTGGATCTAGGTCATTTGCCCTTCAAGTCATTTGCCCTTCGGACATTTGCCCTTCGGATATTTGCCCTTCTGACCATTTGCCCTTCAGGTCAATTTGCCCTTCCGCCCATTTGCCCACACTATACATGGTATATGAGAAACTGCTTTAGTAAACTTCTGACAAATATGTTCAATTTCTTAATGTTTATTTCACAAAGAAAATATATCAAACTTTAAAAGAAAAAAAGAAATTAAAGCACTAAAAAACATACATCTGGTAGCATCTGACGATTATATTCAAGTTCGGACTTAATGTTTATTTTATCCACAGAAACATGTTCATTTTTTCTGAAAGTAAAAATGAAATATAAAATGCATATAAACGAAAAAATTATAAACAATAAACATTTTTTTTCTTTCATTAAAAAATTTTAATTGGTCTTTGAAGTATCAGATGAAAGAGCTGAGTAAGAAAGACCACTAAGCAGAAGAATATGAATAGTCAGAGATAATCCAGATTATCCCCTCACTGATCACCCATCACTCCCTGAGGCTTGGGTCACTCACAGATAATCCTGATTAACACATCACTGGATTTTCTCTGTTTGAAGCCCCGAAACCGAACTTGAATATAATCGTCAGATGCTACCAGATGTATGTGTTTTTTGTGCTTTAATTACTTTTTTTTCTTTTAAAGTTTGATATCTTTTCTTTGTGAAATAAACATTAAGAACTTAAACATACTCGTCAGAAGTTTACTAAATCAGTTTCCCATATACCATGTGTAGTGTGGGCAAATGGGTGGAAGGGCAAATTGACATGAAGGGCAAATGGTCAGAAGGGCAAATATCCGAAGGGCAAATGTCCGAAGGGCAAATGTCCAGAAGGGCAATTGACTGTACTCCGCTTTGGATCTACGACCCAATATACATATTTTCCCCCATTAGTCTATCCCACACGGTACAATAGTGGCCCATCAGGAGCAAGGATAGTCCATCTCCACCCTAAAACGTCCACTCAAATGCCATGTTTTCTGTCTGTCTCACACCTCACTTTCTAGTTATATATTCAACTTATCTAAAACGAGACTTTTACGTCATGGAACATATTAGAAACTACTACGCGTACAGATACAATCCATTTACACAATGCTAAAATAAGGAAATTCTCACAGCCCAACAGACCAATGTCCCGGGGCCCGCCCAGGCCCCGGAAGCTCATGAGTCCCAGATCACCGGAGGTGGTTTCTGATCGTTTTCCCAGAAATAAATCTGAACATAATGTGTACAGATTTATGGGTCTATTTTTTTCGTTTGTTTCGCATTTATAAACGCGCATCGATATGGAAAAAATAAACCTCATGTCTAAATTTATAAGAATTTGATATAAATTTATTAAAAACACCCGACTTTAAACGTCCACTGATGCTATTTTACCGTGACTTTTGATCGCAAGCTTTTCACAGCATATGACTTTGGTCGTTTCTCTGAACGAAGCACTTTCGGGCAGAATAAATATATTAACTTTTGATTTCACTAACTCAAAAACAAAGGGATTTTTTTTCTTTTCTCGCTATTTTTCACCACCTGGCTGAGCTGTCTATTTGCCTTTATTCCCAGTATTCCCTTACCTTATTTTCTAAATGTACCCAATAAAGTCGAATTGAGTAATTTCAGGGGAGCAAATATAGCCTCGATGATCGTCAGAATAGTGCACGAGAGTCCGTGTAACACTTGACAATTCAGCTTTCCATCTGCAAAATAGAAAGTAGAAAGATGGAAAGCTCTACAACGCTCCCGTATTTGAGCTTTTCATCTCGCAAAATTGAAAGTAGAAAGATGGAAAGCTCTATAACGCTCCCGTATTTGAGCTTTTCATCTCGCAAAATTGAAAGTAGAAAGATGGAAAGCTCTGCATTGCTCCCGTGTTCGAGCTTTCCGTCTCGCAAAGTTGAAAGCTGAAAGATGGAAAGCTCTACATCGCTCCCGTGTTCGAGCTTTCCATCTCGCAAAATTGAAAGTAGAAAGACGGAAAGCTCAGCATCGCTCTCGTATTCCAGCTTTCCAAAATGAGTTTATGTCATATAGAAATACGAGAGCGATACTTTATTAAAATTGATCTGATTTCTCCAAACTTACAACATTTGCATTTACGACAAATATGTGCGTGTAACCTTGCACAGTTCAATTTTCGTTTTTTTTGTTTTTGTTTTTGTTTTTTTTTGTTTCGCAAAATTGAAATTTGACTGTCAATTTTCAATTTTTGTTGTTCGTTTTCGGTTTCTCAAAATCAACTAATTGAAATTTGACATTCAATTTCCAATTTTCGTTTTTTGTTTTACTTTACGCCCAAAAATGAAAATCAAATATTGAAAATTGACTCGACTTGTCCGTTTTTCGTTTTTTGATTTTAACTTTGACGCGTCAATGTTAACTGCGCACGCGCAAGGCATATGATGTCACTTTCGGTCCGCGGAGTAGTATGGAAAGCGCAAATCGGGTTGTATAGGCAGGTTTGGAGCATAATATGGAAAACCAGTAGGGGGAAAGATGTGGGAGTTTCACAACATTATATATCCCTGGAGCCAGGCATTCGAGCTAGATTATAATAGACCAACTGCGCATTTGCAGAATCGAGTACGCATTCGTGCAGTACGTGTGAAGCATTATATGGAGAACAACGAGGTTGATATACATAGGACTTTCATTAAAGTAGAGTAGTATAATAAATACGTGGGACCCTAATCATAACCCCCGAAGGAACTTCCCGCGTCGATGTGTTGAAGAGTTTGACACCAGGACTTAATGCGTTGAATACGAGTTATCTAGGTTTGAGGAAGGGTTGATCGGGTTTTGTGACCTGCCTGTGAAATTTCAACCCTGAGCCGCGCAGCCATATGCCATATACGGATTTCGCGGCCCATCACCGTATTGGTATTACATCTTTGCTGGTATCTTTATAAGTACTATATTTTAAATCAATAACAAATAGCGGTTGTGTTCATGAATGCCGTTCGCTTTTATAGTGCTCTAAACATCTATTTTTAGAAATGATAAAATCTCAATGCCAATAACCAATGAGAACAGCGGGATTCCACCTGTCCAGACCGGTCTTGTGCATCTTCACAAGTCCAGGTAAATCGTGAATGGTTTACCTGGACATTTTTGGTGATTCGAGTGAGTTCTTGAGTCGTTGCTTTGAGTCGTTGCCTCAATCTCGAACATTTCATCCTCCGAGGTTATTTTGAATTAGCATGTCGGTATCCCAAGTCGGTGGTTTTTGCTTCGACTCTTGATGTCGATTTCAGCCTGACATCAAAGTTATGCCAGCGATGTCACATCTCAAACCGTGCAGTGGATTGGCGTAATGAGCTATCTGAGTCTGTTCACTAATTGGTTTGATTTAGAGGATCCCCTTGATCTATTTTTATCTGAACTACCGTGGGCAACTAACTAAGGCAGTGAATAGATACCCTAACAAATCGATCGATACACTGGCTCCCGAGGATGGCCTGGTGGGTCACATGCCTCTCACGCTATATACGACACGATTTCTATTCTACTCGTCGTACCGGAAGTTACATCATAACCCTTCCACGTGCGAACTTAACATTGATATGTGAAAGTTGAAATCAAAAAAACGAAAAACGGACAAGTCGAGGCAATTTTCAATATTTGATTTTCATTTTTGGGCGAAGTAAAACGAAAAACGAAAATTGAAAATTGAATGTCAAATTTCAATTTTTGATTTTGAGAAACCGAAAACGAAAACAAAAATTGAAAATTGACGGTCAAATTTCAATTTTTGATTTTGCGAAACCAAAAACAGAAAAAAAACGAAAATTGAACTGTGCAAGGTTACACGGTCCGTGTAACCTTGCACAGTTCAATTTTCGTTTTTTAGATCCCTGGAGTCAAGCATTTGAGCTAGATTTTAATGGACCAACTGCGCATGTGCAGGATAAAGTAGGCCTATGTGCAGTAGGCGTGAAAGCATAAGATATGGTGGACAACGGGGTTGATACACATGGGAGTTTCATTAAAGCATGGTAGTATAATAAATACGTGGGTACCCTAATCATAACCCCAAAGGGACATCGATGCGTTGAAGCGATTGACACCCGCACTTAAAGCGTTGAAGCGTGTTTGATGCTGAACGTTGACGGGCATCTGAACGCTCCAACGACCCAGGTCTCCAAAATAGAGAAGGAAAATTGGACCTGAAGCGTTAAGTGTTGAATCATTCAGACGTCTGGTGTCAATCGGGGCATCTGAACGCTCCAACGCTCCAGGTCTCAGCAACAGAGAAGAAAGATTGGACCTGAAGCGTTGAATCATTCAGACGCCTGGCGTTTGAAATGTTGGTTTACGGGCCGCTTGCCATATACGGATTTCGAGGCCCATCACCGCGATGCTTATTCTTATTGGTAATATATCTCTGTTGGTATCTTTATAAGTACTATATTTTAAATCAATAACAAATAGCGGTTGTGTGCATGGATGTTAGCTTTTATAGCGCTTCAAACATCTACTTTTAGAACTGAGAAAATCTAAGACTATGTCCTGATTGGCTAAAGCCTCAATGCCAATAACCAAAGAGAACAACAGGATGCCTCCTGTCCAGACCTGTCTGGTGCATCTTCACAAATCCAGGTAAATCGTAAATCCTCGCACAGGGTTTACCTGAACATTTTTGGTGATTCGAGTGAGTTCATGAATCGTTGCCTTGAGCCGTTGCCTCAATCTCGGAAATTCCATCCCCTTAGGTTATTTTGAATTAGCATGTCGGAATCCCAAGCCGATGGATTTTTCTTTGACTCTGATGACTCTGACATCAAAGGAGTTAAGCCAGCGACGATATTCAAACCTGTTCCATCTCAAACCGTGCAGTGGATTGGCGTAATGAGCTAACTGATCCTGATCACTGATTGGTTCGATTTAGAGGACACCACTTCATATATTATTATCCAGAACAATTGTGGGCAACTAACCAAGCCAGTGTATAGATATCCCAACAAATTGATCGATACACTGGCTCGTGAGGATGGTCTGGTGGGCCACATGTCTCTCACGCTCCACACCTGGTATACAACACGATTTGCGTTTTGTATTCTACTCGTCCTACCGGAAGTGACGTCATAACCCTTCCGCGTGCGAACTCAACATTGATACGTCAGAGTTAAAATCAAAAAATGAAAAAGTCGAGGCAATTTTCAATATTTGATTTTCATTTTTGCGAAAAGCAAAACGAAAAACGAAAATTGAAAATTGACTGCCAAATTTCAATATTCGTTTTTTGTTTTTGTTATCCCAAAATCAAAAATTGAAAATTGACGGTCAAATTTCAATTTTTGATTTTGAAAAACCAAAAACCAAAAACAAAAAACGAAAATTGAAAATTGATGGTCAAATTTCAATTTTTGTTTCTGAGATTACAAAAACAAAAAACAAAAATTGACGGTCAAATTTCAATTCTTGATTTTGGGATAACAAAAAAAACACGAAAATTGAACTGTGCAAGGTTACACGGACCTTACACGCACACATTTGTCGTAAATGCAAATGTTGTAAGTTTGGAGAAACCAGATCAATTTTAATAAAGTATCACTCTCGTATTTCTATATGACATAAACTCATTTTGGAAAGCTGGAATACGGGAGCGATGCTGAGCTTTCCATCTTTCTACTTTCAATTTTGCGAGATGGAAAGCTCGAACACGGGAGCGATGTAGAGCTTTCCATTGTTCAGCTTTCAACTTTGCGAGACGGAAAGCTCGAACACGGGAGCGATGTAGAGCTTTCCATCTTTCTACTTTCAATTTTGCAAGATGGAAAGCTGAATTGTCAAGTGTTACACGGACCCACGAGCCTGATGAAAATAATGAGGGAGCGTTATATACTTACAGTAATTCATATGTAAAGGTCAGTGGACCCTTGTGCGAGAGAGAGAATTTATGCGTTAGCCCTCTTAAGCTGACAATGCTAACCGTGAGGAAGGGAACGTTCAGGGGATTGTAGGTGGAATAGAAAACATATGGTCAAAGTATATTCTATACAGAAGGGTAATGTCCTCAGTGTCCAAAAGGCACAACGGTGATTTTTTGTGACTTTATCCAACTGAAATAAAAAAAAATCTGATAGACGAGAAAAAGGCTACAAATCGGCAGGACACAGTCGCCTCTGTTGTTAAATTTAGGCCAAATTGGAGACAATTAGAACATTCGTTTTTTTTCTTTATTTGCATTCACGGCAGAAATTGTTCATTTGAATAAAAATGTAGATAAACAAATAAACATGAAATCATAAAGACCATGCGCGTTGATATCTCCGGAAGGATTTAACGTTAAAGAATAATCACGTTTTGATATAATATATGTAAGTTCTAGGTTTCGTCTGCGTTAGTAGACGAATGCATGCTCTAGTGCGGATTTGAGAGTCTAAAGTCGAACTGTCCGAGGAAAGGTGCTTCGAAGTTATGAAATAAATATCGGGGCAAACTTGGGAAAGATAAAGCGGTGTCCTGGGCGCTCCTTGGTTAATCTCGGCTTAATACGAATCACTGTATAAGCGTTTAATGGCTTTGTATGTAATACCATTTTCCGGTATATACCAGGCCGGCCTTTATGGATCGTTTATCGTTTAAAATACAAACAGTGGCACCTTAAAGGAATAGGAAACATATGGTCAAAGTATATTCCATGCGGAAGAGTGATGCCCCCAGTGTCCAAAAAGCGTAATGGCCCTTCAAATGCCTTTTCTCCACCGTTCTCTGTCTGCGTATACAGACCATAGCCTTACTTCCACGGCACACCCGTACAGTCGGACTCTACGAGTGCTTCACTATGACACCTCCCACAACCCAATCGGACCAATAGTGGTCCCTCAATCAGTCAAACTCCCTCTTTCTTCATTACTGCCCAAGTGCGCATCCATAGCACGATAAGACTTGCAACAGACACCATCGACTTTAAAACGTCCATTGCAATAGACTTTTCCTACTGTGCATGCGCAGATAGACGCTATTTCCACACCCCACCCATCCAATTTGACGCTTCCCCACGAGAGCTTCACATTGATACCTACCATGACCCATTCGGACCAAGAGTGGCCCACCTCGACACAAAAACGTCCCTTCCCCTGCCCTTTTCCCACAACTCCCTGTTAGTGCATGCGAAGAATGTTGAAAACGGACGACACCCTCACGAATGCTTCACGATGACACCTCATACGACCCAATCGGACCACTAGGGATCCACCTAGACCCCAAAACGTCAATACCAATAAACTTTCTCCAATGCGCATGCGCAGACTGACGTCAGTTCCACCTCACACCCATCCAGTCGGACGTTTCCTCATGAGAGCTTCACATTGATACCTCCCGCGACTCATTCGAACCAAGAGTGGCCCACCTAGACCCCAACACGTCCATTCCAATACCCTTTCGCTACTGCGCATGCGCAGAATGTTCGACGTCAAGCCCATCCAGTCGGATCCTCCCTCACGAGAGCTCACGAGAGCTCACCCGACCCAATCGGACCACTAGGGACCCACCTCGACCCCAAAATGTCCACCCCAGCGCTACTTGCCCAGTGCGCATGCGCACTTTGACTTTTTCGAAAACATTCGAGAGCTTCGAGACCACACCCATCGTGTTATACGTGGTAAGACGAAGAAAACGAGATCCCACAACCCATACCGCAAATGAGCATGTGTGGGTTTCCCATTAGGTTAAACATTGTCCACTGAGCCAGTATGGGCCTATCCACCCTAGCGGTATAATGATCGGCCCCCTGATATATAAGGATATTTTCAACCTTGGTTTGTATGATGTAGTGGATAACGTGTCTGCTTCTGGAGAGAGTAACCCGGGTTCTAGTTCCGCTGCCACCCTTTCCATTCTCCCACTGTATGGCTATGACGAGCGTTCCCCACTTGCCATTTATGCTGGGCATAGTTCTGGCGATATTGTAGCGGAGCCTGTTCCATGCATTCCATTGATGCTTCGGCATTACAGGCTTATTGACCCTTATATTCTCCCGGAGATGGCCGGACATTGTCGGAGATGACCGGACATACCTGGAGATTGCCGGACATTCCAGGAGATTCCCGGACATTGCCGGACATTCCCGGAGAATCTTCCCCGTGTATTTGAATTCTCGGGACTACTTTCTGTCCGCGGAGGCTTCTCCCGGCGACCGTATCACCGCCGGACCGCATCATCGCGGAGGAATACATGCCCCAAAGGTCATTTCCGGTCACGTGACGCACCTATAGCGGCCTTGACCTCTACGGTCACCTGACCTCCACGTGACACAAAAAAGTAGGTCAAGTTGGTCGAATATGCTGTTATACTACTACTTACGATCTGATACTTGGGGCTATCACCATAATATAACCTACAGATAAAAACTTCTCAGCTTCATATAACATAGTCTGCAACCACTAATACTGGAATCGAAGCTACGATATATAACAGAATTCAAATGAGATATTTCATCTTTGCATTTCATAACGTTCTCCAACGAGGATTGAATTTAGCAACACTTTCAGACATGTTCTTTCTGAAATTCGCGACATTTCGGAACGCGGCATTACGACACAAAGTGGAGAGTATGACATTTCGGCACGCGACATTTCGGCACCCTTTTTTCAGGTCAAATTATACTAAAATTATATTAAAATCTTTTTTTAACATATCTTTAATATATAAACATGTCATTTTAGGTTTTAGCAAGTTGTAGATTTACCGGTCGCGAATATCTGCGACATTTCGGCAACTTTATTTCACATATGCATTTGGCTTAGAAAGACATGTTGTCATTTTATTACTATTAAAAACCTCATCAACCAACCTTAATATGTCTAAATAAGGTTATCGAACTGTCGCGTATAATCGTAGGTAACTACTAAAATCCTTAACTTGGTAACCTTTAAAATGATCTATTCATATGTTAAAATATGTTAAAAAAGAATTTAATTTTTTTATATTCATCTTAATTTGGCGAGACAAAAAGTTGCCGAAACGTTGTACCCTTCATTTTGTGCCGAAATGTCGCGTGCGGAAATGTTGCTTAGCGAAATGTCGCATACCGAAATGTTGTGTGCCCAAATGTCCTTATTGCAGGTCTACATTTGTTGTAACTGTAAGTAGTATACAAAGGCTAAATTGAACAAATAGCGCCTCACTGCGCATGCGCAGAACCTGGTGTGACGTCATAAGTGTAGGTTTTGTGGCGGTATTGGGGCGGTGTGCGCATGTGTGATGTGTGGGAGGTGGGTACAAGATGGCCGCCAAGATGTGGGAGGTGGGTACAAGATGGCCGCCAAGATGTGGGAGGTGGGTACAAGATGGCCGCCAAGATGTGGGAGGTGGGTACAAGATGGCCGCCAAGATGTGGGAGGTGGGTACAAGATGGCCGCAAAGATGTGGGAGGTGGGAAAAGATGGCCGCCAAGATGTGGGAGGTGGGAAAAGATGGCCGCCATGTGGGAGGTGGGAAAAGATGGCCGCCATGTGGGAGGTGGGAAAAGATGGCCGCCATGTGGGAGGTGGGAAAGATGGCCGCCATGTGGGAGGTGGGAAAAGATGGCCGCCATGTGGGAGGTGGGAAAAGATGGCCGCCATGTGGGAGGTGGGAAAAGATGGCCGCCAGTAGTAAAATGTATAAAAGGAGTTGATTTTTAGGGAAAGGATGTATTCAATCTGACTTACCTGACCTGACTTGATCAGCCAGCCAGCCAGCCTGCCTTCCTGTCTGCCTGCCTGCATTCTGCCTGTGTGGAATGCATGTCCTGACTTGGTTCTGGGTTTTTTCCATCACGGTTGTGCGCAGGTGTATGACGTCACTTCCGGTCTGCGTGAATCGGGCGTGACCTGGGACTATGGGATGCATGTACTGACTTGGTTCTGGGGTTTTCCCTCACGGGAGGTCACGTGATCAGTTCAAGGTCATATCCATTTTTTATCGATATGTCAACTCCACACCCAGTCCATTAAATGCTCCTTCACCTATGCTTCAATTTGATACCTCACTCGACCTGTGGTGTGAGTGAGTGCAAGAATGTATTCATCCGCGGTGATGCAGTCATGTCTGGCGGTGATTCGGTCTCGGGAAAAAGCTTCCTTGCCCAATGCCTACGGACTTTACCGAAGATACACGGACTTTAACGAAAAGACACGGACGTACACGAAAAGACGCGAAGGTGAACGCCATTGTGGGAAACCTCCCACAGACAGGTCAGTACATGCATTTCTATGTTGTTCACGCATAATAAAAGGATTGATCTGTAATCTGTGTTGTTGTTGTTGCTCCCTTTTTTTTTTGGACTAACCCATCAGAATAGTACGTATCACGGACTATACCCGTAGAGCTACATCTGGTCTATAAAACACGTCCCTCTGGATCCCACACCTTCATTTCTACAGAGCCATGGCGGAGACCCAGCCCCATGCGACTCGCATTTTACAGTATGCCACCGTGGTGAATTCATTCACGGGTTACCGAGCAGTGGTCCGGTCCATGTTTGCAGATGGCGACGACAACGAGGGACGACGCCAGATCCTGAACGAGTTCACAGAAGCGGTCCTCCACAGAGTGCACTCGATGGAGAGGCGTGCCATCACTCACCACTACTGGACTATGACAGCCATCCTTGATGCTCGGGCTATGGACCACGAGCGCTCACGCCGCAACCAGCACCGGCTGGTTGGCCTCATACTAGTCTGTGCCCTATTCACCCTGGCGCTGTGGTATTGACACTATAAATACCAGGGTCAGACAGAGTGTGTGTCATTCACCGTTCGACATTTGGACCAAGCATGTCATCCGTCCTACGAGCCATCCTCCCCCTTACACCTTACCAGGTGGGATTATACGTTTATGAAGATTATGTGACTCTGGTGGAAGATAGTGGCGGGGATTGGAGGGCGTCCCCTGAGACTTTATCGAATACGGTGACACTACAGCGTGATGGGTGGACTAAGTTTAAACGGGTGTTGAGCGGGGAGTTAGACGGACACCTGATCCACCTGGACAAGGCCAACTACGTATACCATACTGCGCTCTACCCACGGGTGGGACGCTACCAAGAGCCGGCTCGAAGTTTCCTCCTAACTCCCTCTCTGTGGTCAGCCTTGGAGAAAATAGGCCCTCTGGTGGACCAGTTATTTATACCCGACGATCGATCACCCCACCAATTGGCATGGGCTCATGCTATCGAACACGCACTAGATGAACCTAATGAAAAAAAAGCGGATGGAGAAAATACTATATGTATAGAATGCGCAGAGGCTGGAATGACAGGGTCACCTCATGAAGCCACCCACACACACATGACGGGCCAGAACGATGAAGAAGAAGAAAAAATCCGTGATGAAGCCGCGGGGCCAATGGCTGAACCCCATGAACAACTACATGAACCCGACGACGATGCCATTGATTACCCGCTACACTCAGTCAGCCCAATGACATGACCACCTGATCCTTTGATCTCACGGGGTTCTCCCTATAAATACGAGAGACAGTGAAATCTGGTACCATTCACGTACTGACCATGACGGAGCATATAGTACTGGCGTATTTCAGCTTGACCCCCGAGGTTTTCCTGCACGTGTATGCGGATAAGGTCGATATCATGGAGGAGGTGGTGGGAGACACGGACCCTACACAACCGTGCCCGGCTCACATTCGTCTGTCCCGGGAGGGCTGGACCAAATTCAAACGGGTGTTGTCTGGTGAACTGGACGGCGACCTCATCCACTTGTGTCACGATGTGTACATCCGACGCGGCCCTTTCTTTGCTCAATTGGCTCGGCTAGATGGAGGTACAGTGCATTTTACCCTTCACCCTGATCTATGGTCTGCATTGGAAGATGCCGTGGTGGATGTGGATGAAGTGCTTATCAAGCGGTCATCAGACGAGTTGGACTGGTCATTGACCATGGCCACTGTGGAAGTCCACGAAGAAAATCAGAAAGAAACTCAGGCCCAAGATATACCCGTTATAAATAAACGATAGAGCCAGGGTCCATCATCATTTTGTCACCATGAAGCGCTGGGAGAAGGTGTTGGATAACTTATACTACAGTCCCGACAGTCCGGCAGCCTATAGTGCATTGTCGGCTCTCTATCGAGCGGCCAAACCCCAGGGGGTACAACGTGCCCAAGTCCGAGATTGGTTAAGAAGACAAGACACCTATACCTTACATCGATCTGTCCGTCGCCATTTTCTACGGAACCGGGTCATCGTGGGAGGAATAGATGCCCAGTGGCAAGCGGATTTGGTGGATATGAGCGCCTTTGCCAAACACAACGATGAGAATCGGTATATCTTGACGTGCATCGATATCCTATCCAAGTATGCGTGGGTGGTACCCATCCGGACGAAAACGGGGGCAAATCTCATAGCGGCGTTCAAAGACATCTTCAAGACCGGGCGCAAACCTTTGTATTTGCAAACCGACGAAGGCACGGAATTCCTCAACAGACCGTTCCAAGCCTTTCTCAAGAAACAGAAGGTGTTTTTCTTCCATACGTACAACGAGACCAAGGCTTCCGTGGTGGAGAGGTTCAACAGGACATTCAAAGGCCGCATGTATAAATATTTCACCTATAAGAATACAAGGCGGTACATCGATGTTCTCCCGAAACTGGTGAAGGGTTACAATCGAGCCTATCATCGAAGTATAGAGAGAGCCCCCATTACCGTGACCCAACGCAATGAAGCCCAAGTCCGGCGTGTCTTGTACCCCAGGCCATCGCAGCGAACGACGAAGGCGGTGTACAAGGTCGGCGACCCTGTACGGATCAGTAAAGTCAAGGGCAAGTTCGAGAAAAGTTACTTGCCCAACTGGAGCGATGAGCACTTCCTGATTAAACGGCGCCTACCCCGACAGCGGCGAGTCTATGAACTGGAAGATCTCCAAGGCGAAACGTTGCTGGGGACGTTTTACGACACGGAATTACAGCCTGTTGTAAAAACACAGCAAGACTACTACACGGTGGAGCAGATTTTGAAAACGGAACGTCGACGTGGCAAACTGTTTCATTTCGTAAAATGGCAAGGCTGGCCCAGTTCCTTCAATTCCTGGGTCGCGGCCAACCAGGTGAAACGACTATAAAACCAGACACCACTGCCGTCCTCCTTCATTCCACGTCCGACCCCAGTGCTATGGACCAACAGCAGCTGCCTCCGAAGACAGCGTCTCGCAAAACGCGCAAAGCGCAAGTGGGCTTTGGGGTGCTATTGCTAACCCTGCTGAGTGTGTTGTACGGAGGTGTGTTTTACGACGTAGCCTATGTCAGTACGTTACTTAACCAACTGAGAACACCAGCCATCAGTGAAACGGGTCTACAGAGAGCACCAGTCGTATCGAGCCCAGTCACCACCACCACCACCACCACCACCACACCCTGTGTACAAGCCACGTCGAGCTCTACACCTACACCAAGTACATCCACTACGTCTCAACACCTACCGGATTTCATCCCTCACAGTGAACCGACAACGACGACGACCACCCACGTTGTACCCACCCCCAGCACCATCTCTGAACGTGAACAGACAACGACGACCGACGTTGTACCCGCCACCACTCCAGTTCACTCGTACGAAATTTACAAGAGCGTGTTACCACGACAACGGATACACCTCAAACCATGGACCCTCGGTGGCAGCATCCCTTCACCTGCGTCATCGCAGGACCGACGGGCTCCGGCAAAACGCACTTCGTCAGGAAGCTCCTTCAACACGCCGACAGCATGATCACTCCACCCATTGCCAGAGTCGTGTGGTGTTACGGAGAATGGCAGGAAGCGTATGCAGCAATGCCCCACATCACGTTCGTGGAAGGCCTACCCAACCTGGCCGATTTGGAACCCGACACCTTGGTGGTTGTGGATGATCTCATGGCGGAGACGGATGCACGGGTCACCCAACTCTTTACAAAGGCAGCCATCATCGACGGCTCAGCATCATCTACATTGTGCAGAATCTGTTCAGTAAAAACAAAGAACATCGGAATATCAGCTTAAATGCCCACTACCTGGTGGTCTTCAAAAACCCGAGAGATACCACTCAACTGCTGCACCTGGCGAGACAGATGTATCCCGGCCGCACACCGTTTGCGTTGGAAGCCTTCAAAGATGCCACAACCCCTCAGCACGGGTATATGCTCTTCGACCTCAAGCAAGCCCCCCCCGACCACCTTCGACTACGGACCGGCATCTTTCCCGGAGAAACCCACCACGTGTACATGCAAAAATAATGTAAACACACCCACAGTGGCGCCTCCAGCTGGGGTCTGTGTGTTTGATGATGGGGAATAATAAAAAGAATGAATACCACAGCAGGGTTGACTTTGTCTGTGAGGTGGATAAAAAGGGCAGAGTTGTGGGTTCTAGCATTAGTTGTACAGGATGTCTGCGCGAGTACGGAAGCACGCTCCCACGCTCCGTGTATTGAAGACGGCCCCACCCGAGTTAGTCCGAACCATTGTACGCGGTGCGGACCCTGACCTTGTACGCTGTCTGTGCGAGATCGGGTACAACCTGTTAAAAGGCAACGTACCACTGACTCCGGCTCAGAAGACCAAGTTGGCCAAGCATAAGACAGGTCTCCGAACCCTAGTCCACAAGCGGGTCCCTCAAACACAAAAGAAAAAGGTGTTACAGAAAGGCGGCTTTCTCGGGGCCATCTTAGCACCGTTGGCTGCTTCCGTGTTGGGTCCAGTATTGGGTGGACTCTTCGGCCGACAATGAACCACACGAAAAAAATGGTCCTCGTCGAACCACGGTTCCTGCAAAACCTCCAATCACCCTACCCTGTCCCACCTACGGTGAAGACCATAAACAGCCTCGATGGAGAGATGCAACAGATCTTAGAGAGACCGGGGTTAAGCGACAGTGAGAAGGTACAACGGTACAATGAGACGCTTCAACGGTACATGACGTTCATGGACCAATACAAAACCCTGTCTACCCCAGCAACAGCACCACCACCACCACCACCACCACCACCACGTGACAGACCGCTGACCTCAGCACCGCTCCAACAGCCGGGTGAGGTAGCCCCCACAGCCCCACAGTGGGTGGAAGACGAAGTGCTGAAGAGTGTACCTGCCTCGTTCAAGAAACAAGCTGGCCTGGTATTACAACGGATGAAACAGAATCCTAACATGACTTGGAATGATAAAGGCGAACTCCTGGTACAGAATCAGGTGGTCCCCGGCACCCACATGACGGATTTAGTGAATGATCTGATGCGTCAACGCAGATCGCACACCGATCCTCGAGGATGGGAGGTCTTCGCTCAAGGCTTGAAAGACATGCATGTACCACAGGAATTGGTGGGGAACCCCCACCGCTGGGCCTTTATGCAGCAAACCCAGCAATCGCCGAGTCGTGCACCACGACTCTCACCACAACCTTCTTGGGAAGTCGAATGGGAACCGGAGTCACCCCCCAAAACACCACCACAACGGGCACTTTCTTTTCGCGCCTATAAAAAAAACACCCTTGATCAAGACACCCCACATCTCCAGAGCCGTGACACGTAGCAAGTCACCGCGACGAACACGACGCCGCACACAACCGCCCAAGGCGTGGAAGACCTACTAAAACCAACAGCAGCAGCAGGACAGCTCAGTCGCCATGTTTTACCTGACCCTACCCAGTAACAGTTCGCTGGATGTGTTTCCTGACAACACCGTGGCCAAGTACGTCACCCAGTTACCGCAACCGTTACATTTACCTGGACGCTGGGAATGTGCCCTCGTGGAGATTCAATACCCTTACTCGTGGTACAACGTGCGAGCCAATGAAGTGTGGTACGAGGTCACCTACGAAGGCAAAAACACCCGACTCACCCTGCCCGAAGGCCAATACGATACCCCCAAAGAGTTCATGGGTGGGCTGTCAAGACTGATGCATGATAAGGCGCTACGGGGGGTGACGGATGGTGCAACACGCCTGATAGCCTTGCGCTTCAAGAGAAACGTGTTCTTCGATGTCAACGTACACAACGACAAGGCACAGCTTACCGTCACCGATACCGTGAATGTGAAAGTCAGTCCTACACTACAGCAAATGCTGGGTTTCGGTCTACAGACGTTCTGGTCTCAACCAACACCATGGCGAGATGCCGATGGATATGAAGTCGGGTATGTACGGACTCTACGTCTACTCGGACGTGGTGGACAACCACATCGTGGGCGATATCAACACACCTCTGTTACGGGTGGTCCCCATTAAAAAGACGTATGGCGATCAAGTCACCCACAGTTTCACCCATATCATGTACTTGCCCGTACGACATACCGATATCAACACGATCACGGTGGATATAAGAGATGACACGGGACGAGCGGTGGCATTCGAACGAGGAAAAGTGGTGCTGACACTTCATTTTCGACAAGTACGTGCTCCCCACTTTGCATAATGAAAGTACCTTACGAGTGCGATGCACGCAGCTATACCGACTATTATGCCCAACAGGCCGGGGGTGGCTTTCCGGTCTTCAGCGGTGCACGCATGCAACGAGGACATGGACTGGGGAACATACTCGGCAGCATTGTGAAAACGTTCCTGCCCTTGGTGACGCGTGGGGTGAAAGCAATCGGCAAACAAGCGGTACGCAGTGGACTGTAAGTGGCCGGTGATGTCTTGGGGGGTACGGCACCCAAAGAATCTTTGAAACGACGGGCCAAAGAAGCGGGAGGCGTCTTGGTGGCCAAAGCACAACGCACCGTAGGGAATAAAAGAGCTGCCCCACCGAGATCACGCACCAGTCGACGACCGACCCAGCGACGACGCACATCCAAGAAGACCCGGGATATCTTTTCTTAAAACATGGCCTTAATCCACGCCGAGTCCTGCCCTCCACCAACAGTGAATTTGATTTGTGGACCGTGCCGCCCACACAAACCAGTGTCGAACAAGGATTATGGGTGGAGCATCTCCCGCTCTCCAGCATCAACGAAACCGGGCCCATCGAGTTCACCATCAGTAATGCGGATACGGCCTATGTGGATTTAGCCCATACCTACTTGTATGTGAAAGCCAAGGTGGTCAATGGAGCTGGCACGAGACTCGCTGACCAAGCAACGGTGAGCCCGACGAATCTCTGGCTGCACTCGATGTTTCAGCAGGTGGATATTTTTCTCAGCGACAAACTCATCAGTGACTCCACCAACACGTACCCCTATCGAGCCTACATCGAGACACTGTTGTCGTATGGCCGAGAGGCTAAAAATCTCAGCTGACAACCGCTTTATTCTACAGGGACACGGCCGAGCACATGGACACGGCGGACAATGGGGGATATAACAAACGGAAGGCTTTCACTGCGAACAGTGCCTCGGTGGATATGATGGGTCGACTGCATGCAGATATGTTCATGCAAGACCGGTACCTCTTGAACAAGATCCCCATCAAAATCCGACTGATACGGGCGCCTCCGACCTTCGCTTTGATGGCCACTAACGTAGAGGGGCATGTAGCGGACTATAAGATTGTCATCCAAGACGCAGTCCTGTATGTCCGAAAAGTGAAACCGAATCCAGCCGTTCAATTGGGACACATGAAAGCCTTGAAAACGAAACCAGCCCAGTACCCTATCCGACGTGTGCAAACCAAAGTGTTCTCTGTGCCTGCTGGAAATATGGGCGCCAACAAAGAAAACCTGTTCCTGGGGGAACTACCCAAGCGATTGATCCTGGCCTGTGTAGAAAATACCAGTTTCAGTGGAGCCTACCCAGAGAATCCGTTTGACTTTAAACATTTCGGCATCAATTTTGTGGCCCTGCATGTGGATGGACAACAGGTGCCAGCTACGGCCTTAACCCCGAACTTTGGGCGGAGGAATTTCATTCGAGCCTATCAGAGCCTGTTTACAGCCACCGGTCAAATAAACCAGGACGAAGGGAATATGATCAGTCGGGAGGACTACGTGAACGGATACACGTTGTTCTGTTTCGATCTGACCCCCACCTTAGAGAACGACCATCAGCTGGCTCTAGCCAAGCAAGGCAACTTACGGTTGGAAATCCACTTTGCACATGCCCTGCCGACCACCGTCAATGTGATCTGCTACGCCGAGTTTGACAACATCATTCAAGTGGACAAGGCGCGCAACGTCCTGTGTGACTTCTCCACCTAACATGGATACAGAGCAGATAACCACCGTGCTAGAGAATGACCCAGAGACACGTAGGGTCTTTCAAGGGGTGTTCGCCCGAGATGTGTTTCCATTAGACCGAATGTATCCGGCTGCTTACGTTCTCAACACGGACCCGATGGATCGACCCGGTGAACACTGGGTGGCCGTGTACTTGACAGAAGAGCAGGGGGAATACTTTGACCCGTACGGTCTGCCACCCCTCCATCCCGATTTAACAGACTTCATGGATCAAGGCACAGAGACGTGGTGTTTGAACAGTCAAACGTTGCAAAGCCTGACCAGTGGCGTGTGCGGACAATATTGCTTGTTTTACCTGTACCATCGATGCCGGGGAAGACCCTTATCTACTATCGTACAGATGTTTGACGAGTACCCCCAGGCTGAGGACCGCGATGTACTCGTCTATGACTGGGCCGCCCATCATTTCAATGTACAAGCCCCGTTCTGGGCTTGAATTATTTCAATGTACATACAGTTAATGACAAGCCCCTTGTTCTGGGCTTCAGTTAATGACAAGCCCCTTGTTCTGGGCTTCAGTTAATGACAAGCCCCTTGTTCTGGGCTTCAGTTAATGACAAGCCCCTTGTTCTGGGCTTCAGTTAATGACAAGCCCCTTGTTCTGGGCTTGAGTTTTCACGTGGTTGTTCTCACGTTGTTGTTGTTCAATGAATAAAAAAATGAGATCTCACCAAAAACCCTGTCTTGTGTGTTTTATTCCTGATGCAT
>JAVTVY010057070.1:0-31425 GCA_036873755.1 Hanleya hanleyi | reverse complement strand
TGTAACCAAGCGACAGTTCTATTCAATAATTGCGGTACAGATTGTGTTAGTTCATTTCAAATATTAATTCTAAATCTTCATCAATTAACTGTATAGACATGTATTTATTTCTTTATTGGTCCTTGTAATTTAGTCCCTTTGTATCTGTGACTGTGTACATGTAGGCATGTAGTTCTTGTTAATCCCATTGTTTGTAACAGTCACATATGTCTGGCACTGCTGTGGGAACTCGACCAGTGCCATTCTTACACAGATGGCATGTTGGCACCTGATCTTGTTGAACTGGTTTATTGCTACCTGAATTATTGTTTTACCAGGAAATACATTGTTTATTGATTCTTTAAATATGTACCTTGACTGTGCTATAGACAGTTCGGATTCCGACTTTGTAAAGTGAACATCACTGTAAGAGAGGACACCTTTCTACAGGATATATTTCTATAGTGTAAAACACTGTATACTGAACTTCTGGATTGCCGGAATTGATGATTGGAATACATTTGGAAACTTATACATGTATATTGTATATTCATATTCTGGACTACCGGTGTGAAGTAAATATTGGAACTTTGCTGTGGAGTTATTCTCGTCATTCCTTGAACTAGCTTACCCCATCACAAAGGTCTGAGACAAGTCAGGTTGTGTACATACATAACTTGGACTACGACCTCCTTATTTATGTGGTACCGCCGTTATAGCTAGTCTCCCCACTAACTGACATAACGGCTGGCTACAGATGATGGAGAACTCCGGCCTGTAATCTGATTAGATTGACAGACTTTCCCAGTACAACTGCTCTTAGCTTCCCAAACTAAGAGATTTCATACCGGAATGTATGATGTCATTGGAATATTCAACGAATGGTGAACACCCAAGAAAAAAACAACAGAAGAATGATTAGACGAAGATGAAATAATTCAAGCCGCCTTTGATGATTGACAGAACCAGCTAAGAAGCCTGAGTACCAAGAAAGAGTGACAAACACCAAGAGTAAGTATAATCGCCATATGATTTACTAACTAGCTTGTTTTATCTATCTTGTCTTGGAAATTCAAACTGATTTAACCTTAAACAGTAAAATGGCCAGCTGGAAGTGCAACAAACACAACTGTCAAAAAGTTGGTAGAGCTTACAATAGCATACATTGTCAAGTGAAACCTAACATTTCTCTCACAACACCCCTTGAGAAAAGCTCAGTGCATATCAAGGTTGGCAAGTTAAAGTTTTTCGCCGCTAGGACATTTGCACAGGAAATGGAATTCATCTTCTACTGTTTTGTCGGTTGTTATACATCCCTTGCACAATCTTTTATCTCTGTCTATATTTCTGTATCTACCCGTTTCTATTTCAAGCCTGTGTGCACAAATTCTGAGTTTTGTTAGGGCCTGTCTGAAATTTCTGTTTTTAATGAATTGTAAGTAGTTTGCAATGCAGTAATTTTGTTCTGTGTGCTTATAGTGGAGAAGTTTCTCCGACTCTTTCAACTTAAGTTGATAGTATTGTATATATTTTGCAGTTAGTTTATCTTTTACATTCGATGAGATTCTTTTGCGTTTTAAAGAGGAGTGCGGACGCTCCTCTAACATGATATCATTTTTTTCCATGACAAGATGGGAATAGCTGTGCCAGCCAATTCCACTGGTTTGGAGTGATTTGCTACAAAGTACTGCATCCCGAAGTATAGGTCTGTCAGCATTATCTTCAAGATGTGCCATATAATTTAGAACGTTTGTATGAATGTCGACAATAAGAGGAAATCGTCCAAGTTCTCTTTTACATGCGATATTGACTGTATTTTTACCAACTTGAAGATTTAACTTGCAGAACTTTGTATGAACTTTCTCAAATGGTTCAGATTCAGTTAGCATAAAAAATTTGTTAGGTCGTTGTTTTGTAATTTGGTTAGGAGTTCTGAGCCCCAAATTTCGGAATTGTATAAAATTATTGGTTTGACAAGGGTGTCAAAAAGCTTATTGTATAGTTCAGGTGGTGGATTTAGACCAGAAAATGTTTTGTGTAATTTATACATAGCTTTTAGACCTTTCTTTTCCAAGTCAGTTTTTGTTTGGGAAAAGTTTCCATTAGAATTGAGTGTACAGCCAAGATATGTGTAACTGTCAGCCATATGGATTTCTGTAGAACCAAAATGAAAAGAGTTTGTGTTTACTTTGTTTTTTTCTTTTTTGAATAACTATACAGTTTGATTTAGTTGAATTCACAGTAAGATGCCATTTTATACAGTAGTCATATAGTATATCAAGACAATTTTGGAGACCTTGAGGTGTTTCTGACATGATCAATAAATCATCAGCCCATAAGAGATGAGAAAGACTTTCTCTCTCCAGAGTTACAGTAATACATGTAATTTACGAGCCATTACAGGTGTTTGTGGTGAAGTTATTCTCGTCATTCCTTGAACTAGCTTACCCCATCACAAAGGTCTGAGACAAGTCAGGTTGTGTACATACATAACTTGGACTACGACCTCCTTATTTATGTGGTAGCGCCGTTATAGCTAGTCTCCCCACTAACTGACATAACGGCTGGCTACAGTATAACACGAGTATATATAGACAGTTGTGCATCTAACTGTCTATATATACTCGTGTTTTACTACCGAAATCCGCTTTTTAACATTGGCCGCTGCCAGTGGGACGGTAGTATAAGTTGAATAACACGAGTATATATAGACAGTTGGATCGATCTAACTGTCTATATATACTCGTGTTTTACTACCGAATTCCGCTATTTAACATTGGTTGCTGCCAGTGCGACGGTAGTACAACACGAGTATATATATATATATACGGTGGTAGTAAATTCACTGTTTGAGTCAGATGTTTGGGAATCTAAAACTGCGTTGAAGTGTTGAAGAATGGTTGCGGTCATTGCGACGGTAGTATAACATTTTGATGAAAACAAAAATGTTAGATTTCAATTTTTCGACTTTCGTGGCTAACTATAATTCTATATTTTGCATAACAATTAGAAATGATATCCCCTTTGTTGTGACATATTATTGCCTTGTCATCACGAGCACAACACGTACGCTCAAGATGCGTGTCCGATAACTGACCTGTGCGGTAACTGCTCCGACACCCGTAGTAAAAGAAGAGTAAATGACTGACCTTCACATCTGTGTATGTGACTCTTCTTATATTACCGTCCTGATTACCGCAACTAATATTAAAATACCGGAATGCACTACTGAAATCCTAGTATATACTTTCCCATCCACAGGTATTATATAGTCAGTAACTTATGGATGGAAAAGTGTTTTTTTATGCAGACTGTTATTCATCCACATCTGTCTATATCTTTATAGCTCCACCAGACACATGCTACCACAATACCTCGGGCAATGTTAAAAAGCGGATTTCGGTAGTAAAACACGAGTATATATAGACAGTTAGATCCATCCAACTGTCTAAACATACTCGTGTTATACTACCGTCCCACTGGCAGCGGTCAATGTTAAAAAGCGGATTGCGGTAGTAAAACACGAGTATATATAGACAGTTAGATCCATCCAACTGTCTAAACATACTCGTGTTATACTACCGTCCCACTGGCAGCGGCCAATGTTAAAAATAGGATTTCGGTAGTAAAACATTAGACAGTTAGAACGATCCACAAAAAAAGTGTTTATAAGGTTTTTGGGAGAAGTGTGTACATGACCAAAGTTTAAATAAACTATCGATAAGATCAATGTGAAATGTCGGGTTACGGTAGTAGAATATTAGCGCGTCATACACACTTTGTTATCCACATTGGCGCATTGGATGACCAGGAGAAAGTAATCGATCAAATTTTGACACGGTAGTAGAACACGATATAGCCTTTTAAACTAGTGCCGGTGTAAACACCTCTATCCGTTAGAGCATTGATCGTTGATGTTTGTAGGCCGAATTCGTTTTTCCATTCCTTCACGTCGAACGCCCGCTCCCGAGCCCTTTGTTCACTGCGAGTACGGACCAAATTATCATTTGAACCCATGCTAAACGGCAGTAATACGGGTATCACAGCAAATGAAGATGTCGACAAATTAACGCGGGATGATTTGAGAACGGCAGGTAAGGCAGGCATATTAAGCTAGCAAGGAAAACGCATTGTAAATGAAGAGTCTACTCGAATACACGCGTTTAAAAACAGGCGACTACAGCGCGCCCAGTCGGATACGATAAGCATGTGACAAGTTGAGTTTTACAACTATCAAGTTTATCACTTAATGCTTAAATAAACAAATTGCTTATGGATAACAACTTCTAGTTTATTCAGGACGACGTTTCGATACAGGTACTAGTGTCGTTCTCAAGTCAATGACATCAATAAGTAAATAATCAGTATATATACAGGGTGTATCAAAAAAAACGGAGTCCTAGTACGATGACATATTTTTCATTGAGCAAAGGAGAAATCCATTTTTTTGTTGATTTGTCATCAATTACAACACATATAAGGGAAGTGGGAAGAGGTGCCGACATACTGACTGCGTCACATGACTTCACAGAATAGTCTTCTGGTTAATCTCAAGACCGACCCTTTGGGACTGACCACCTGAACAATTCAATGATCTGTGATCAAGCATGTTAGAACAATAGCTATTCTTCAATTATGAGTGAAATGTGACTTGCGCCAGATTTGGTTTACATCATTCGTCTGCCCTTGAAAGAAAAGAAATACGGTGTACAAATGAAATGTCTTTTATCCACTCTGAATTCATTGACATTTTGAAAACAAAACTGTGTACAATTAAAATGTCTCTTAACTGTTACCTAAAGTCCAGGGTGTACATCACGCCTCCAGCAGATCTCAATGACCTGGAACAGCGCATCATAACAGAAGTTGACAACCTGAGGCAGAACCAGGCACTTATCAGACGGGCCGTGGCGGCAATGAATGAACGTGCTCGTACCTGCATCCAGAGAGATGGAGGACACGCTGAAGATTGAGATTCAATTGTCTGTTAAAAAGACATTTGAATTGTACACCTTTTTGTTAAATTTAGAGTTAAAAGACATTTTAATTGTACACCGTTTTGTTTTCAAAATGTCAATGAATTCAGAGTGGATAAAAGACATTTCATTTGTACACCGTATTTCTTTTCTTTCAAGGGCAGACGAATGATGTGAACCAAATCTGGCGCAAGTCACATTTCACTCATTATTGAAGAATAGCTATTGTTCTAACATGCTTGATCACAGATCATTGAATTGTTCAGCTGGTCAGTCCCAAAGGGTCGGTCTTGATGACAAATCAACAAAAAAAATTAGATTTCTCATTTGCTCAATGAAAAATATGTCCTCGTACTAGGACTCCGTTTTTTTTTATACACCCTGTACACTTCCTTGAGTAAATGTCAATAGTAATAGGACAGGATTAGACTGTGGATATGGCTAGATTAATTAACAAGGTGGATTAATTAACAAGGTGGGCTTCTAGGCACGGTGGAGTTCCTGGATTAGTGGGTCATAGGCGCTGGGGATGAATAGGCCCTGATCTCTGTTCAGTTGTGGTTTTGTTCTTTTGATGTGTATGGCCTCCAGTAGTTTTCAGTGAATGTGGTTTGTGGCAAGGGGTTTGGTGTTGTTCCAGTTGATTGAGTGGGATGGAAACTGAAACCAGCAACGCTCTCCCTTTCCTGGACGTCCTTGTCAGCAGATCACCAACCGGCCTACAAACTAGTGTGTACCGAAAGCCCACCCATTCCGACCAATATATCCACTACAGATCCAACCATCCAGCCCAAACAAAGACAGCCATCATCTCAACACTAACCAAACGAGCACAATCCATCTGTTCAACTGACCTTGACAACGAAATCTCCCACATCAAGACCGTTTTCAGCAATTACAACGATTATCCCAAACACCTAGTGGAAAAAACTGTAAAACAAGCACTACAACCAAACCAGAGACAACGTACTATCAGAGAAGAGGACCCAAATATCCGAATAACTCTACCCTACATAGGCAAGACAAGTCACCAGGTCGCCAGACTACTCCAGACACGAGCCAGCATCCAGACAACCTTTGCAACCAACAGAAAACTAAAGAATCACATCAATGCGACCGGTAAAAAAACCCCAACCACCCAACCCCAGCTAAAAGGTGTAATCTACAAGTTGGAGTGCAGTTGCAAAAAACATTACATCGGCGAAACATCAAGACCCCTCAATAAACGAATGAAAGAACACAAATCATCTGTGACCAAACAAGACGGGAAATCAGCAGTTTCAGGCCACATCAAAGAAAACCCCACCCACTCAATGAACTGGAACAACACCAAACCCCTTGCCACAAACCACATGCACTGGAAAAACAGAAAACTACTGGAGGCCATACACATCAAAAGAACAAAACCACAACTGAACAGAGACCAGGGCCTATTCATCCCCAGCGCCTATGACCTACTAATCCAGGAACCCCACCGTGCCTAGAAGCCCACCTTGTTAATTAATCCACCTTGTTAATTAATCTAGCCATATCCACAGTCTAATCCTGTCCTATTATAAATTTCTCACCAAGTATAATACTATTGTTATCATCCTATTGACATTTACTCAAGGAACTGTATATATACTGATTATTTACTTATTGATGTCATTCATTCATATAAACTCAGCGCTCAAAGTGAACAGACGTGCTTTTGTGTTCTGCCAAATCAGCCAAGCTTTCCAAGCCTTTGTGTTCCACTGCGGTCTTTGTTCCCCGGACATTACAGGATTACCTAAACCACAACAACAGTGGGAATAACCAGCGAGCCAAAGCTAAGTTTTGAATTCGTTTTTTTGCACCTATACTAATATTTCATATCACCAAATTCCCCCCTTACCAAATAACAACTAGTCCTGATCTAAAAAAAAAAAACAAAAAAACCAAACAATGGAAGCCTCTCAATCCTCTCAATCCACCGTGAAAACGCCTAAAAGGAAACTCTCGGGAATCAACACTGATCAAACCCCACCTCTCAAAAAACACGCACCCTGTCCCAAATCCCCAAGGAGTCTTGCAAATTTTATCGCTATCATTCATAGCTTAACTCAACTGAGAGCATGTAAATTCCCGAAGGCCAAGGTAGCAACCGATCTAAAAAAATGTGCTGGTGACGTACACCAAGTCTTCGAACTCCCGGGTGGTGATCTGAAAGTCCACTGCAAATCACAAACTCAGTTCGATAAATTACTACGTTTAGACCTACTAGCAGATAAACCTGTCTCGGTGAAACAATTCAAACAGCGTAGCGAACAATGCAAAGGAGTAATTTATGGAATTGACCTGAACATCAAGCTAGAGGATATCAAGCAAAAACTTTCGGATCAAAATGTCATATACGCTAAAAGATTACAGAAAAATAAGAACGATACCACTAGTGTTATGTTAGTATTCAAAGGAACAAAAACTCCCAGAAAATATTCGACTCTGGGGAATCAATATTACAGTAAAACCTTTTTATGATACCCCTAAGCGTTGTTTTCGATGTCAAAAGTTTGGACATTTTCAAAATGTTTGCAAATCACAAGTTATTTGTCCGAAATGCGCGGGAAATCACACCTATGATCTCTGTACCGAAACCAAAATTACCTGTGCCAATTGTAAAGTAAATCACTTAGCAGGATATAAGGGCTGCCCGGCTTACAAAACTGCTCGCACAGTGGAGTTCGTAAAAGCAAACAACGGCATTTCATACTCACAGGCAGTGAAAGAAACCAAACTCAACCAGAAGATTAGTCTAACAATGGCACATAGGAGAACAAACGTGAGTGAATCAATAGCTACTCCTGTCCCAGTCAAACCCGAAGAAACAATAGAAATAGAAGACAATGAGATGGAAACTGAAAGAATTTCAATGACTAAACTTGACCTCCTAGGGTTTATAACGTTAGCGATAAACTCAGTGACCGACTCCAATCAGCCCAAGCTAAATAAAAAAGAGAAAACTATAATCATAGCTAAATCCACTGTCCTACAAAACAAACGATGGCCAAATCTAATTGAATTCACGACAACAATAGCACGGCCAAATCGCATATAGCGAGCATTATTCGGCATAAAATATAGGAAATGGTGATGGCGGAGTTACCTTGATACTGAGGGCCGTCTATCTCATTGTCCTACAAATTTGTTATGGCCATCAAACGATAATGCATTCAGAAATAATACAGAGCTGTTTATTTGTGTATTCACCAAGTACTGAATCCATCGAAATGTTTATTTATTTATCCATTTGTCCATCTATTTACCCAATTATATATTGCTATTCATATTATGTGACCGACGGTCGGGGGGTGCCTGTTGTTGGGAGGAAGATATATTAAATTATTGCATCGAAAAACAATAGAAAACAAGAATGACTACAAGCCTTCTATTTCATATGATACAGGCACACCGAAGACCACAGACGAGTTGGACAAGACCTAAAACAGAAGACGGATGACGATTACAAGAATACTAACCGCGCCTTGAGTGACAACGCCGCATAGCAAGAACACCCAGAATCAGAATACTCGACCCTAGACCATTCCGGACACGCTACCCCATTTAATGTTACCCAACTGACGCCTCAACACAGAATATGATCCTTTGACTTTCACGCAATATAGAACGTAGACCTGCCGTTCTGTACCCCAATACACACTCCAAGCAATTGTTACAGGCACAGATTTCTGGAAGGACCCCGCCCTGTTCCCCAGGGCGTCAGTCGGGAAGTCGGCTCTAAGAATCCTGAAGACGCCCTGGTTCTCCCAGTTTTTTCTGGACGGCTTTGTGCGTACTATGGGGTACCAAGACAAAGGAATCATACACGCGATTACAGTGAACTCCCAATTACCAGTATAACTTAACAAAAAAAAAACAAAAAAAAAACAGAAAGAGACTTACGAACTTGTACATATAGCGATTCTTATTTACTTCTATTTATATCTCCTACTAATCACTCATTGTTATTTATTATTTATCTATTTGTTTATATATTTATTTATTTATATATTTAGCGCTGGAAAAGATATTCAATAAACAACGTAATGTACCGCGAGAATCGAATAAAACATTGAGTTGATGGGCCGCGAAATCCGAATGGGAAGCGGCCCTTAAACTACAATTTCAGTCAAAAAAAATCACAGCTAAAATAGGCCAAGATTTCTTTAACTGGAATTTCAAATATGAAGAAATTATAGATTGGGGGCTGAACCCTAAATATAAAAAGGAAACTTCCCCACCTCTCAGAACACCCAATGCCCATAATATCTCGGCATAAATGCGTGCACCACTATTAACCTTATACCCATAGGACTCAAACAATCAATAAACTTCAATATAAATAAATTATCAATACTACAATGGAATGCAAATGGGATTGCAAAATACGGAGACAATCTGAAAATCTTAGTAAATGAAATAAGCCCTGACATCATAAGCATACAAGAAACATTTCTTAAGCCAGGAAAAAATAAATTTACAATAAAGGGATACACGCCATATAGACAAGACAGACTAAACGGCCCAAAGGGTGGCAACCTAACACTAGTTAAGGAAGAACTCACACAGCTAGAATTAGACAAGAGCCCAGAAAGTGAAGACCTCGAATGGCAAGCTATACGGGTGTTCCAAAATAATAAACCCATAAATATAGTGAACCTGTACTCCCCTGGCACTCTAAAAACAATATCACAAAATGAACTAAACAAAATCACCCAAAAATATGACTCGCCGATTATAATCTGCGGAGATTATAATAGCCATAATCCAATCTGGGACGAAACCTGCACCACGTCAGATGATAGGGGTAAATCAGTGGGAAAATGGTTAGATGATAATAACCTCGTATTCCTGAACTCAGGAGAAGGGACGAGAATAGATATGCAAACCGGTAAACTCACTGCAATTGACCTAACAATAGTCTCTCCCGAACTAGCAGTTAAATCAGAATGGGCAGTTGTACCAGATACACTAGACAGCGACCACTTTCCAATCCTAACTAAATTTAGCATGAAACCAGATTTTGAAAAGACAGACCCTCTCCCACGCTTCCAATACTCTAAGGCAGACTGGGAAAGCTTCCAAAACGATTGCCAAAGTCTAATTCATGACGATATACTTAGTGATGATATAGAGACTTTCAATGAAAATATAACCAGCAAACTTCTAAACATAGCACAAAGACATATTCCAGTCACGAATAAGCGGCCCAACAAAAATCCAGTGCCTTGGTGGAACCAAGAGTGTGGCAAGAACATCGCGGCAAAGAAAAAAGCACTCAGGAAATTCAAAAAAAGCCGGCTCCAGAGTGACCACGAAAGATATAAGGAACTGAAAATAATAGCAGAAAAAAGCGTCAAAGAAGCCAAATCAAGATGCTGGGAAGATTATTGCAACACTATAGATACGAAAACTAACTCAAAGAAAGTCTGGAATAAAATAAAAAGCATTCAAGGGAAAGCAACTAACACAATACCTGTACTAAACAAAACAAAGAGAACTAACCTCGAAAAGGCAGAATATCTTGCTGAATCATTCGCATCAAACAATAGCGATAGCAACCTGAAACCAGAATTCAAAAAAATCAAACAAGAAACGATCCTGGAAAATGACACAAATGATTATATAGAAAACTACCTTAACGGAGACTTAATATCAATGAATACAGAAAAGCTCTACACTCTAAAAAAGAAAGTTCACCCGGCGAAGACAAACTAGGGTATACAATCCTAAAGCACCTACCAAACAACACGCAGGAACTAATCCTGAAATTAATTAATGTGAGCTGGAAGACCAAACGACTCCCGAGCAAATGGAAATCATCTATTGTTATCCCAATACCAAAACCTGGTAAAGACCCTTCAGACAGTAAGTCATATAGGCCGATCTCACTCACGTCAAATTTATGCAAAATTATGGAAACCATGGTCAAAAACAGACTTGAATATCACCTGGAAAGCAACAACCTGTTAAACAAAACACAAAGCGGTTTTCGGAAAAACAGAAGTACTTTAGACCACATAGCCAGACTCCAACACTCTATGAAAAAGGGTAATGCCAAACGCCAATATACATTAGGAATTTTCTTGGATATAGAAAAGGCGTTTGACCTTGTATGGCAGGACGGGATTATCACCCAATTAAACAACCTGGGAATAAAGGGCAGAATACAACACTGGATAAAAAAAATTCTTCATGACCGAAACTTCAAAGTTCGTATTGGTAACACCATATCCATGGACCACCAGCTAGATAACGGCACCCCACAGGGCAGCGTCATAAGCCCCACTCTTTTTAACATCCTGATTAATGGCCTGGCGAAATTGACACAAAACATCCTGAAATTGAACAATCACTTTTTGCTGACGATGCTGCCATGTGGAAATCTGCTGGCTCGATAAATAAACTAACAAGTATAATGCAAAAGGTACTGAATACAGTCAGCGATTGGGCCGATAAATGGGGATTCAAATTTTCAGCTGTCAAAACTACCGGTGTGCTATTCTCAAATAAACAGAACACAGACATCACGCTATCACTAGGAGGACAGAAAATTGAGTTTAAGAATAGTGTCAAATACCTAGGTATGATATTCGACCGAAAACTCACTTGGAAAGACCATACTGACCAATTAATTATTCGGTGTAACAAAGACCTGAACCTTATGAGGTGCGTATCGGGTACCAACTGTGGGGCCAATAAACTTAGCTTAATCAAATTATATCAAACAATCATCAGATCCAAAATAGACTATGGTTCAATCGCGTATCAATCAGCATGCAAGACCAATTTAAAAAGAATAGACAGCATTCAGTATTCGGCCTTAAAAATAGCCACCGGGGCGTTCAAAGGGACTCCTTTATGCAGTCTACAAATAGAAACTAATGAAAAACCCTTACATTTAAGACGAGAAGAGCTGTCAATGAAATATGCAGGGAAAACAATAGCCAAGGGCGAAGACCACCCATGCCACAAAATTTTTGGCCCAAAAACCGAATACGAATTCCTAAAATCAAAATGGGAAAAAGACTCTGCACCACTCGGTTACACGATAGAACGATTATTCGAAGAACACGACATTCCAATCTCTTGTATCTCTGACACTGACAAGGTCAATAGACCACCATGGCAACTAATCACACCACACGTGGACACGAATATACATAGCCACATCACCAAACAGGACAACCCAGAGCATATAAGGGTCACTGCCCTCGAATATATTGACACACATTGGAAAAATCGCTTGAAAATATATACAGACGGCTCCAAAAACACAAGTCACAATACAGGTTCTGCATTCGTTATTCCAGAACTTGACATTCACGAAGGTTTCAAACTACCAGACAATATGTCTGTATACACCACTGAATTAGTCGCCATAATCAAGGCCCTCGAATGGGTTCTCCAGAACAAACCGGTTTCCACCGTTATTCTTAGTGATTCCTTAAGCGGACTGGTATCTATAAAGAACTCCAAATCCGACAGCAGACCTGACCTCATACACGAAATAGAAATTATATGTACACAAATAAGAGACAATGACATTGACGCCATTTTAGCTTGGATTCCCGCCCACGTGGACGTTAGGGGAAATGAAGCCGCGGATAGGACAGCCAAAGATAGCCTCACCAAAACTGCACCTGACGTGCATATAGGACTAGGAACCAAAGAACTGAATTCCATCATTAGAACCAGAATAGATGGTAAATGGGAAAAAGAATGGAACGAAGAAAACAGAGGTAGATGGCTACATAGCATTCTAGATAAGGGGAAAAGAAGGAGTTGTGGATTCCAGCTGGACAGCAAACGTGACGACCGCATTATCACCAGATTAAGACTAGGCAAAACCGGACTTAAATCACATCTGTCCATGCTTCTGAAAAACACCTCACCACTCTGTACCGCATGCAACAATGTAGAAGAAACAATAGAACATGTCCTGCTTGAATGCCCAATCCAAAACCGACGTGAGGCACTTAGAAACGAATTAAAACTAGAGCCTATAGGCTTTGGGATGTAATCTACTACTGAATCTGCTAGTGGATTTACCATAGCGAATTTGGGGTAAATGAATACGGATGGATTTCGGTTTACCAATTCAGAACAGGCTTCACCTCCCATCCAGCTGGAATGTAATAATGCAGCGAGGTCATGGGTCTCAGTTTATACATTCATGCATGTACAGATATCCAGTGACAGTAATCGAGTCAAGGCCTCGTCTGAGAGAAATAAAGAATAAGTAGATCTTTTGCGATATCTGCAGATATGCGACAACACAGCTGTATTTTAATGAAGATCCATCAATATAAAAATATATAAAAATAATTTTCGGACGGGAACGAAACTAGTACATAAATTGAATGAGCATCAATGCTGTTACACTCATACTATTCAGCTTGTATCACTGACGTCCATACTCTCCTTGTTGCCCACGCTAATTCACATCGAAATATTTCGCGCCTCTTGGCCGTAAGTGGGCGCTCTGCACAGGTCAACCACCAATGACCAATGGATATCACTCTTACGAAAGAGTCTTGGCAATATGAGTTGTCTCCCTTGTCAAACGTTCATGTCGTTAACGGCAAAACTAACAATAAACGGACGGCAAAACAGCTCTTATTATGTTAATTTCTGAGTTAGAATGAACAGATTTTTGGATAACTTCCTCCATTGTTTTGTAAGGTTCGTCAACTGATTGCAAACATTTGTTCACTGATACCTTCAAATAATTAACAAATAACTCCCTGCAAATGTTGTTAATATCCCACTGATAAGACCACGCTTGATCGTCATGAGTATATAAGGAAATCAAGCTGCCTAGAATGGTAACGTAAAAACACCGTTCAATTGTTTCAGATTTTGAATTGAATGTTGACTGTAATAAAGACGGAGAAAAGTTCCTTTGAGAGATGCGATAAGAGGGCGTGTCGCTGTCAAAATATTGGCATGACTTCCACATTACGTGAGAGTCGTGATCTCATTATCATGAAGGCATGACGTAATTTCGATCACGTGAGGTAGTTATCCAATCGTGGTTAGTATAAGGAATCTGGTTATCTCCGAGCTATTACGGCACGGCGATCGGGTGCCAAGAGGCACGAACTTGGCGATGTGAACCAGCGGGGGAAACAAGGAGAGTAGGGACGTCAGTGATACAAACTGTTTATCAGCGTACAATGCTGTTAATAATACTGGACATAATCTGTGTACATTTTTACAGAAATCTGTTTATTTTGCATCCTAATTCATTCCATAATAGAGGCTTGTTGTGCATGCTGTCACCCAAAGATTCTTGTAATCCGTCAAATATTGGCCGTAAATCATCCAAAGACGCTGAATTTTAGCAACCTTAAAAATACTGTTACATCTTCAACAGAACTTGGCAATCTCTGTTTTATTGCAGTTCAGCGCTCAAGGCGAGACTTGACACTGATTGGTCAATAAGTCGAACAACAACAACACGTGCCTTTTTGCTATGGCGGAATTAAAACACAGGGCGCTTCTGTTGCTCTGACTGTCGTGTGACTGTGTTTGATAAAAAGTGAATTTCCCTTGAAATATAGGTTTTCGAGTTGTTTTATTGACCAATCAGTGTCAAGCGTGGCCTAATCTACGCCCGGTGATTCCGGGACCACATGGAAATGCAGGAACAAAGTTTCGTGAAATCAGGGTCATTGACTAATAAATGCCCAGTGTTACGTCCAGGGTTAAAAAAAAAACAAAAACAAAAAAAAAATCATTAAAAAAAAAAATCCTGTCAAATGTTGACCTGCCTAACATTTTCGAATTCCATTCCAGTTTTCCATGACTTGCAACAAAATTCAACCAGACACGAAATTCCATTACTTTCAAGATTTTTCTCTGGAAAATGTGGTTTTCAAGATCCGCCATTTTCCTGTTTGGTTCTACACAAGTGGGGCTTTACGGCAGTTGTCGTAAAAAGCAATCAGACAAACGAGGGCTGACCTAATCTCAGACATGACCATAATAACATTGCATTACAGACAACTCAAAGGTTGGTAATTCTCATATCAGTCAAGGCAGATAATACAGCAGAAAAAAAGTGTGAGATGGTCAGAAACAAGTTTTTTTTTGCCTAATTACAGGATTCAACTGACCATACACTACGTATCTTGACTAATCAGACAGAAGGATCAGATCAGATACCATACTGGTACATGTATATTTAGCAAAGCAATGTACCATACATATGCTAATTAATGTAACAAGTAAGAGACAGTCTTTTGTATTAACCATTAGATTACCCTGATAACCAAATTGCAAAACTTTTCTAAACAACGACTTTACACCCTGGAAACTCACAGAGTCTTATTAAACCTGCCCTCCTGGTGCCGAGGGTGATATCATGTAGGGTATATTCAAAGGCGGCGACTTTGATGGAAGATGGGTACCGTATTAGTGTCATTTAAAGGTTCATAAAGGATAGACCCACCGGGTATGTAATATGTCTATAATGATTTCTTTATTTCCTTTATTTCAATGAAATATTGTCATGGTTTCCTGGTAATCAAATATGATTGAACCATCTCAGAGCAGGGGCGTTGGAAGCAAATTGGAAGTGGTACGGCCTTATGAGACACGGGGGGGGACTACTATAATAGCACTTCAGGCGAGTGTTGAGAGACAGTCTGGACCCCGGAAGCTCCTGGGGTCTAGACCCCCGGAGACGCGTTCAGAGCGATTTCTGGTGAATAAAATCACTCTACAATGAAGTGTATTTTCAGTTCTTTCGTAATCCTTTTAACATGAAAACGCAATCGATTTCTGCGATGCTGAATTAGAAAAATATATGTAAAGTAAAGTAAGCTAGACATATTCGTAGCCGATATAATTATTATAGGCAGTGGGGTGTTAATTCATTGCACAAGTTTTAGTTTTTTTGCGCCAAATTGGTACGGTACCTGCCGTACTGCTTCCGACACCCTTGCAGAGGAGTTAAGTGCTACATATTACTTGTTTTGCCCCTGAAGAAAGACCAGTCCAGTCACCACTTCAAAAATTTGAGATCAATGAGGACGGCATATTTGTCAGTCAAATTTCACTGGTCAATAAAAATGCAAACATCTAAAGAAATTCCCCTTCGTTTCTGTTTGATCCAGAATACTGAATACTTCAACGTAGATTATTTTGAATATTTCGAACATTGATACACATTGACAGCTAGACCATCACGCAGAGACGAGATGGAACTGTTAAACAGACTAACATTATATATATTCTGTTACAAGTAGTTTTCCCTGTTCCTCACCCTCTCTTTTGCCACCGTGATATGGCGGAACATTTTTTGAAAATGAAGTTAAATCCTATAAACTCACTCTCGCACTCTTTTTTCAGCAACTTCAAAATACGTCAATAATTCAATCACAGAAAGTGAAATTTTCCACCAATAAATCAAGGGGTGATCAAATTTATTAGAACAACTGATTCAATTTTGTCCACAAAAATGGGGGTGATTGAATTCTAATAGGGTGGTTGAATTATTAGAGGAATTACCGTACTGGTGATGGGTTAAAAACCCTGCATGAACAGCCCTCACAATTAACCACGGCAAACGGTAAAATAACTTAGCGACGGTACTTTTTTGCCGTTGGTCGCAACGTGATGTTATTGTTGTTGTCAATAAAAAAAATTGGGTCGATGGTAAAATACGTCTCCTTGAACTGCCTATTCTTACGAATATATTTGGTTTTAATAAGAGAGACAGCTTCTGATGTTGTGTTTGTCTGCTTGCATTATTGGGAGACAACGGTCGGCACAAATGCACTTTTCCATGAACTGAAACCCAATCTGCAGGTCTTCAATTGGATGTCTGTCGCTCTCCAGCATGAAGGTTATTCTTCCGCTGGCGATTGCTCATCGTCGCAATAATATAACACAGGCGATCGCATATGCGGAGAGTGCTCTGCGGAATGGCGAGGGTTACGATGAAGGGCAATTCACATAAAGGTAGCATTATGTATTATTGTATTATGAATAGCATGGTAACCTGAAATAGTGAACTGAGTAGTAATTTTGAATCAATTAATTACCACTAAATATCTTATATACCCCATGTTTTCATACATTACACAGAAGATAATGTGCCAGATATTTATAGTATCGTACTCCACGTAAACCCCTGCTATTGCCATTCTCCTGCGCAGTGGTATTTCTGAAAGTCTGAATCTAACGTCAAAAGGATAGCACGTGGACAACTGCATGGTCAGCTTATCAGTAGAGCCTACTAATATGCCGTGACCAAAATACTTGGGGGAAGGGGGCAACAGGTTGTGGAAGATATGTTTCAGCAAAAGACATTGCTTCTCTCGGGAATAAACGACACTCTTTATACTTTTTATTACGCTTTCAGTGCAATGCATATCTATTTCATTGAAGAATCAGACCCCAGTTTTAGAAAAAAAAACTTTCGCCACAAACACACCCTGTCTCCCTGCTGATCTCACTATTTTAGACTGACCTGCAGCCTGCCTAGACATAGAACCGTGCCCCTGACCCGTCCATAGAAATCTACAGAGTGCAGCTTAATTCAGCATTGAAAGGGGAGAGACTGTATTGTAATCAGCGTACACGACTGAGGGGCTACAAACTAAGGTGTGATCGCGGAGAGCAAAACAAAACCACTGGAAAACGAGGCGCTCGATTTTGGCACCAATGCATAAAATTAACATGTCTAGCAACACGGTTTGTCAAGACTAATTTGATGAAAACATTACAAACAAGAGAGGGAGATTAAGTTAGTGGTTAAAATAATGCACTATATAGCGTTTCTATTGAACTAAAACGCCGCCTGAAAAAAGAATAGGTTCGCAGCATTGGTGAAGTCAAATCACTCGAGGACTACCTCCCTGCCGCCTTACGCGCGAACTTAGACACTGAAACAAGTAAAACGCTATAAGACAACATTTTAAGATGTACTCGAGTATTGTAACATATATATTATCAAAGTAACAAACCCAAGACTGAAAAATAATATCACGAAAAACATGAAATATAGCCGCTATCAAGGATGAGCTCAAGAACTCTTTCTTTAGGATGTGTACGTTGGTCGGACGGAGGAAGGTTATCTTTAAACTTTTGCTGGGGGAAATTCATGCCTATATAATGTATCTACTACCGTAGATGACATAAAAATCCAACACTCCCTTAACATTACCAGCGATATTAAACCCTAAGCCCCCCATTAGAAATCAGGTATTCAAGTCCTTAATAAATTTTATCAAAGCTGCTGGTTGTTATTCCAGTATATAATACTACCGCCGTGCATGCGCAGTCAACATTTTTTTTTCTCCACATAATCAATCACTAGTACACCAAGTACTATCACACGATTTGATAGAGGCCAAATCATTCTTCTGACTTAAACAAATGGTATGGTTGCAGCGGAGTTACCTTGATACTGAGGGCCGTCTGCACCATAGCCATACAAAACATTATGGCCATAATAACTATCCATACATAACATCCGGCCAAAATGGCACAGACTCATTTAGAAATAAAATAGGCATGGCAACAACGGAGTTACCTTGATACTGAGGGCCGTCTGTTCCATTGTCCTACAAAACAAACGATGGCCAAATCTAATTGAATCCACGGCAACAATAGCACGGCCAAATCGCATATAGCAAGCATTATTCGGCATAAAATATAGGAAATGGTGATGGCGGAGTTACCTTGATACTGAGGGCCGTCTATCTCATTGTCCTACAAATTTTTTATGGCCATCAAACGATAATGCATTCAGAAATAATACAGAGCTGTTTATTTGTGTATTCACCAAGTACTGAATCCATCGAAATGTTTATTTACTTATCCATTTGTCCATCTATTTACCCAATTATATATTGCTATTCATATTATGTGACCGACGGTCGGGGGGTGCCTGTTGTTGGGAGGAAGATATATAAAATTATTGCATCGAAAAACAATAGAAAACAAGAATGACTACAAGCCTTCTATTTCATATGATACAGGCACACCGAAGACCACAGACGAGTTGGAAAAGATCTAAAACAGAAGACGGATGACGATTACAAGAATACTAACCGCGCCTTGAGTGACAACGCCGCATAGCAAGAACACCCAGAATCAGAATACTCGACCCTAGACCATTCCGGACACGCTACCCCATTTGATGTTACCCAACTGACGCCTCAACACAGAATATGATCCTTTGACTTTCACGCAATATAGAACGTAGACCTGCCGTTCTGTACCCCAATACACACTCCAAGCAATTGTTACAGGCACAGATTTCTGGAAGGACCCCGCCCTGTTCCCGCGGGCGTCAGTCGGGAAGTCGGCTCTAAGAATCCTGAAGACGCCCTGGTTCTCCCAGTTTTTTCTGGACGGCTTTGTGCGTACTATGGGGTACCAAGACAAAGGAATCATACACGCGATTACAGTGAACTCCCAATTACCAGTATAACTTAACAAAAACAAAAAAAAACCAGAAAGAGACTTACGAACTTGTACATATAGCGATTCTTATTTACTTCTATTTATATCTCCTACTAATCACTCATTGTTATTTATTATTTATCTATTTGTTTATATATTTATTTATTTATATATTTAGCGCTGGAAAAGATATTCAATAAACAACGTAATGTACCGCGAGAATCGAATAAAACATTGAGTTGATGGGCCGCGAAATCCGAATGGGAAGCGGCCCTTAAACTACAATTTCAATCAATCAATTGATGTCATTTATTGTTATTCATTATTTAATTATTTATTTTAATATCTAGCGCTGCAAAAGATCTCAAATTAACAAAGAAATGTACCGTGAAATTTAAATAAAACATTGAGTTGATGGGCCGCGAACTCCGTATGGGAAGCGGCCCTTAAACTACAATTGCAATCAATTGATGTCATTGACTTGAGAACGATACTAGTACCTGTATCGAAACGTCGTCCTGAATAAACTAGAAGTTGTTATCCATAAGCAATTTGTTTATTTATCTACTTCCCAACTTCTAAATGCCACTTAAGGAAACCACTTAATGCTTGAGGAGTAAATGAAGGAACAATGGTACAATGCATATCCCAGGTTTGCATAGAGAGAGTAGGTGATACTCACCTTGGCTGACTTCGAAATCCAGAACTGATAAAATAGATCAAGATAGAACATAGATATTTTAACTGTCTTTGTCTCAAACCCAGTGGTGTTTGGCTTCGATGGCTTCGATCGCGCGTTAAACATATCCCGTACTGAAACATATAAAAGCAGGGTCACGAGCAAGTACGGAACCGGGTTCCCTGGTCCGTCTCATGTTGCGGCGAGGGGGCGACAGCAATCAGATTAACACCAGTCGCAATAAAATAGGCAATGTGGGCACCGGAGATACCATGTTCCGTGTGGGCCGGTAACCACATTCGTCTCCAAAACCTAAAGGCCGCTACCAATTCAACAAGGTGACATAAATCATTAGCACACGTCCAAGAAACAACCACACACACAGATAATGTCACTCACAAAAATGAATACTACACACTGTTTCATCTTATACTTTCAGAAATGGATATGAACACGATGAAGGTCCTCATCAAACAGACAACAAACAGAACACTGACGACGACAAAAATTATTAAACTGCACCTCACGGCACACCGAAGACCAAAGACGGGCTGGACAAGACTAAAAACAGAAGACGGATGACGATCACAAGAATACCAACATCGCCGCACAACAAGAAACCTCCAGAACCAGAACATCACATCCTAAACCGCACCGACACGCTACCCCATAGATGACACCGAACTGACGCCTTAACACAGAATATGATCCTTTGACTTTCACGCAATATAGGACGTAGACCTGTCGTCCTGTGCCCCAATACACACTCCAAGCAATTGTTACAGGCACAGATTTCTGGAAGAACCCACCCTGTTCCCAAGGGCGTCGTTAGTGAAGTCGATCCGAAAAATCCTGAAAACGCCCATGGTTCTTCCAGTTTTTTCTGGACGGCTTTGTGCGTACAAAGGCGTACCAAGACAAAGGAATCATACACGCGATTACAGTGAACTCATATTTACCAGTATAACTTAACCAAAAACCAAAAAGAGACTTACGAACTTGTACATATAGCGATTCTTATTTACTTCTATTTATATCTCCTACTAATCTCTCATTGTTATTTATTATTTATTTATTTATTTATTTATATATTTAGCGCTGGAAAAGAAATTCAATAAACAAAGTAATGTACCGCGAAATTCAGATAAAACATTGAGTTGATGGGCCGCGAAATCCGAATGGGAAGCGGCCCTTAAACTACAATTTCAATCAAAAATCAAGTACGGAACCGGGTTCCCTGGTCCGTCTCATGTTGCGGCGAGGGGGCGACAGCAATCAGATTAAAACCAGTCCTAAACGGAAAGCTCTCCATCTGTAATGTCGCTGATTTTAGATCTGACAGCAACCCTGTGATTTCCGTGTTCGCAGACATAGCTATCGACAGATCAAGGTAACGTGCATACTATGCCCCATGTTGCGGCGAGGGCAACAGATGTACGATAAGGAAAGTAAAACTCATCTTTTCATATATTTTAGCTTGTTTCATCAAGTCAGTGTTTATTCTCCAAAAACGATGACGATGTTCGATTAACATATTTAGATAGGATGGATATGTCGATCCGTTACAAAACACATTTCTCTGTGCATAAAATCACGAGGTCAACCTATCTCCCCCCCCCCCGACGCAGGTAACAGCACTCAGAACAGGGAGATGCGAGTATTGTCCCCAGATCTACTTGAGCGACAAGTAAGATGGGGAGCGTTTTTCGTAGATCCGGTTTTAATCAGATTGGGGCGAAAGGTGTAGGCCAAATCCACCGCCTGTAAACTAAAACTAATATATCTCAACTTTTTCGTCAGGCCAATATTTTATTCTCTGGTAACGGTGATGATACTCGATGAACATAAATAGAAGTCAGATGTATCCATCAATTACAACAGCCTTTTTACTTTTCATAATATGATTATACCGGTACCTGACACTCTTACCCAGCTGAGTTTCAAACATAAAATTATCAATTAGAGAGAAGCTCTGCCATTGGTCCGTGCATAGAACATGGAAAAAGGGCGCTGTTCGGAGATCTACATTAGCGACATTAAGATGGAGAGCGTTTTGTTTTTTGTAGATTTAGTTTTAATCAGATTTTCAGCCACTACCGAGTTAGAAGGCTTATACCGGTACACATTTTTCACATTCATCATCGATGATGATAATATTGCTCGGGTATGATCCTGTAGGATATAGCTATAGGGCCGACTGAATTTAAGATGCACAATCAGCGTGGAAAACGTGTATTTGTTTTACATGTTTTCATGGGGGAGAGGGACTTACAACGTCATTACTGGGTATGTTGTTATAAATATTATTTCACCCAGCCTGAGTACATATTAATAATGGCCTAAATCGAGGGGTTCTCTGCCTGGAACTTTTTAACAAATACCATTGCAATAGTATGATTGGGACTGTCATTAGAAGTCATTTAACTTGGTCGAAGAAACTATAAAAGGAAGCAAATCGCGCCTTTGCAGTTTTTGCTTGTTTTCGCTGTTTAATATTATGATAGCTATAGGGCAGACTGAGTTTCAAATGCACACTCAACGTGGAAACTGTGTATTAGTTTTACATGTTTTCGTGTGTTTTTTTTGAAGGGGTTAAAAGGGGGATCACAAAGTTATTACTGGGTATGTTGTTATAAATATTATTTCACCCAGCGTATTTACATATCAATGATGGCATAACTTGAGGGGTTCTCTGCTTGGAGTTCGAATTTCTTCAAACTTTTTAACAAATACCAATGCAATAGTAAGATTGAGACTGTGTTATAAATCATTTAACTGGGGTCGAAGAAACTATAAAATGAAGCAAATCGCGCCTTAGCTTGTTTTTTCCGTTTAATATCTTACCACTTTTTTCGAATGACCTTCTAATAACTCTTGTGATATATATATATATTGGGCGTACGAAATGAATAACCTTGTCTCATTTTCAAGTTTACTTGAGTTTCGAAGTCATCTATGCTTTCGGTTGAAGGGGTCATGTTTTTTGGTGTGTTTTTTTCTCGAATTATTGATTTTGAACTGCCATAAAATCATTTCTAGGACGAAAAAAATGTGACAAACTTGCTTTTTTTGATATACAAATCTGAAAGCGCAAATATCTGTTATGAGTACTTGGAAGTTATTCGAGAGTATATTTGAAGGCTAAGGCAAACCGATTCATTTAAGTTAAACTAATTCAGTTAAATTAAAAAAGAAGAACAAACTTGTCACTAAATTCTAATTCCATGGTTGAAATAACGTTTTCATAATATATATAACTTGTTTACAGTGTCTTTATTTTTGACAAATTTATCTCCATGGACGATTCTGGACAAACCTATGTAGATTTTACCTCGTTTAGTTTAATATAAACTTGGGCCCTTAAGTATCCGTATACTGAAGATCGCATCTAAGAGTGACAAAAGTAACATAACTTTCGACGTCGCCTAAAATTGAGTTGAGAGACCGTGCACTAATTGCTACTTTTACCTAGCAATAAGAGAACTAACTATGTACGTGCACCTACGGTGATGTGAGAGTATGATATTTTGATTGAAATTGTAGTTTAAGGGCCGCTTCCCATTCGGATTTCGCGGCCCATCAACTCAATGTTTTATTTGAATTTCGCGGTACATTTCTTTGTTTTTTTTAATATCTTTTCCATCGTTAAATATATAACTAAATAAATGAATAAATAGATAAATAATAAATAACAATGACAGATTAGTAGGAGATATAAATAGAAGTAAATAAGAATTGCTATGTACAAGTTCGTATGTCTCTTTCTGGTTTTTGGTTAAGTTATACTGATAGATATGAGTTCACTGTAATCGCGTGGATGATTCCTTTGTCTTGGTACCCCTTTGTACGCACAAAGCCGGCCAGAAAAAACTGGGAGAACAATGGGCGTATTCAGGGTTTTTCGATTCGACTTCCCTAACGACGCCCTTGGAAACAGGGTGGGTTCTTCCAGAAATCTGTGCCTGTAACAATTGCTTGGAGTGTGTATAGGGGCACAGAACGGCAGGTCTACGTCCTATATTGCGTGAAAGTCAAAGGATCATATTCTGTGTTAAGGCGTTAGTTCGGTGTCATCTATGGGTAGCGTGTAGGTGTGGTTTAGGATTTGGTGTTCTGGTTGTTCAGTTTGGTGACATCTATGGGGTAGCGTGTCTGGCGTGGTATAGGATTGAGTATTCTGATTCTGGACGTTCTTATGGACCGATGCTGATGATCTTCATCATGTTCATCTCCATTTCTGAAAGTATATAATGAAAAAGTGTGTAGTATTTAGTATTCATTTTTGTGAGTGACATTATTCGTGTGCGTGGTTGTTTCTTGGATATGTGCTACTGATTTATATCCTTGATTGTTGAATTGGTAGCGGCCTTTGAGTTTTAGAGACGAATGTGGTTACCGGCCCACACGGAACATGGTATCTCCGGTGCCCACATTGCCTATATTTTATTCCAAAAGAGAAATTTTGGCCAATATTGTCACAGGGATGTTAATTGGTCTTGGCCTTCGATTTTTGAGACTAATGTGGCAACCGGCCCACACGGAACATGGTATCTCCGGTGCCCACATTGCCTATATTTTATTCCAAAAGAGAAATTTTGGCCAATATTGTCGCAGGGATGTTGATTGGTCTTGGCCTCCGATTTTTGAGACTAATGTGGCAACCGGCCCACACGGAACATGGTATCTCCGGTGCCCACATTGCCTATATTTTGTTCCAAAAGAGAAATTTTGGCCAATGCTGACATAGTTAGTGATGCGCATGCACGGGGGTAGTGTTAGATACTGGAATAATAGCCAGCAGTTTTGATAAAATTTATTAAGGACTTGAATACCTGTTTTCTAATGGGGGGCTTAGGATTTAATATCGCTTGTAATGTTAAGGGAGTGTAGAGTTTTTTAATTCGTTTCTAAGTGCCTCGCGTTGTGGGTAGTGTTTTGGGCATTCAAGTAGGACGTGTTCTATTGTTTCTTCTACATTGTTGCATGCGGTACAGAGTGGGGAGGTGTTTTGCAGAAGCATGGACAGATGTGATTTAAGTCCGGTTTTGCCCAGTCTTAGTCTGGTGATTATGCGGTCATCACGTTTATCGTCTAACTGGAATCCCTGGACTTGTCTTTTCTCTCCATCAAGGATCTTATGTAACCACCGTCCACGTTCTTCTTTGTTCCATTCCTTTTGCCACTTGCTATCTATTTTGCGTCTAATGATAGTGTTGAGTTCTTTATATCCTAATCCGAGAGTATGATATGAATGCGGACTGACTCATATGGGGGATCAGATAATCGACTGAAATGCTTTGAATTCGACTGAAGAAACGGAAACTCGGCCGGTTATTTGTTGATAGCTCGCTTAATTCTGACAATCTAAACTTTCCGGAGTAGCTGAAGAGATTCTCTTTTCAAAAATATATAGTTTGATGACAAAAGTATTTTTATTTTTGAGATAGTTGGCAACTGAAATAATCGTGTCGACTTCGCTGAAATCCGAAAATCCGGAATCAGGATCGCGGGTAAGTTTATAGGAAGATTGTTTATGTCGGTTGGTCGTAAGTGTCGAATTAAATTTAAAAACCATAGTTTGCACAAAAAATATCCTATTTTTCAAATAAATGAATGTTTGTCATGTAATAACTTAATGTAAATGGAAATAGTGAAAATTTTGAATTGATCATTAATTTTAAATACATATATTTTTCAGGTACAAGAAGGTACATGCATAAAAATTAATGATCAATTCAAAATTATATTTATACCATAGAAAAATACTATTTCCATTTACATTAAGTTATTACATGACAAACATTCATTTATTTGAAAAATAGGATATTTTTTGTGCAAACTATGGTTTTTAAATTTAATTCGACACTTACGACCAACAAACATAACCAATCTTCCTATAAACTTACCCGCGATCCTGATTCCGGATTTTCGGACTCTTCTGAAGTCCGTCTTCAAATCCGAGTACAGAAAGCATTTTTATGACATCCACTGTCATTGTGGTGTATGAAAAGGTGGGAAATAATTATACTCTTGGGGGGGGGGGGGATATATATATATATAATCACAACCAACGAAGACACCCACTGCTAACGAAGACACTGTATCTGAAATACATTCAGCTTAACATTTGCAAACTATTCATTAATAGGATAAGCATGATCCTTTCCAAGCTTATACCAGTTATCACTGATTAAAAATAAGCCTTCGCGTCCTAACATACTCAATCTAATTAAAATGAAATCGTATTTGCTCCCCATTTGGATATGTCGCATAGCACATACGAGAATCGAAGTTAACGTACCCTAACATTTGTATGCGAGGCTCACAGCAGGCCACGCCCACTGCGCACTCCGTAGGAGACGGATACCGGGAAGTCTAGATTGAAATGAAATATCGGAAATTAAACTGATAATGAATATATGGGACCACTGGATAAACTGTGTATACTAACTCCGCAGTTGGCCGGCGAACTTTTGTCGGAGCCCGACTCCGTAACCAAGTTGTATTTTTATATGTTTCGTTACGGGAATTGTTTAACGCGCGATCGAACGTGACGAGTAAGCCGTAGACAAAGACGATCAACTGTTCTGTGTTCTATCTTGAGCTATTTTGTCTGTTCGTGGTTTTGGAGTCACACAAGGTAAGTAACAGCTACTCTCTCTCTCCCTGTAGACCAAGGATATATACTACATGCAACAGTGGGCTGATGGGTTCAGTATGATGTCGGGTCTGGACTATGGAGAAGGAAGAGGATCCAGTTTCCAACACCAAGTGGAGATAAAAAAAAAGTAATAATAAATTGCAGGTCTCTCACCAGAACACAGTAAATCACAGCTATTTCTCGACACGAATCTTCGGATCTTGGACATGAGTGATGAGTGGCAGTTTATTGATTGAAAAAAAGTACACCTAGTTTATATAAAGCCAAACCCAGGGGTAAATTGGTGAAAGGGTCCACAATGTTTGAATGCTATCGGGTACTGACTGAAAGAGAAAAATAATGATAACTTTTCTCATAAGTGGGTATTTCACCTTACTGAAAATATTTGGAAAATATAATATTTTATGATCACTTTCTGTGTTAAATTATCTTTAAACATAGTTACATGCATGCCCTATTTTGCCATTTTAATTTGTTGGTTTGATAATATTACATTGAAAAATATTGGATATATAGTGGAAGAATAGTAGCCTATATTTGTTGATTTTTCATTAGAAAACATCTGCAAAACTTTTCCATCGTATTAGTACAAACATTGCATACAATTGAATATATAGGCATGAGGAAATATCCACGAGGGAAATGTCCTGGGTGGTAAAATGTCCAGGTGGGGAATATCTGGAGGGGAAATGTCCCAGGGGGAATGTTCAGAGGGGGAAATGTCTGGGCACCCCAATCTTCCTTGGAATGTAGAATTAAAATGCCCACGTTGGCTTCTTGTGCAGTTCTTCAGTTTTCTTAGTCAAATCTCAGCTTGATTTCTGGTGAAATATACTGCTAAATACAATGCATGCTTAAACTGCTCATTGAGGTCCGACCAGCATTTTAAACAGCTTGTTAAAAATAACTAAGGCATGAATTGCATTTGAAGTCGAAATACAGCTGCCATTTGTAAACACAACTTCAAATACATGTGAGGAGGTCATATTGGTCTCTGCCAGGTCTGAGGAAGTAGATTTGTCTGAGGTTGTGATGTTTCATTGTAGTGGTGTAATGATATATCATTTGTTCTACACATTCATGATTGCAAAACGAAAGGTGGCAGAAGACAATGGTGATTTCCTCATAATTATTGGGATTGCATTTGCAAATTGCAGACAGACGAGTGGTAAGACTAGGATATAATTTGTACATTACCTGTTTATACTAAGTCATTTCAAATGATGGTCAAACCTCATTTAAGTGTTTAGGCATTTTTATATATTTTGCATTGTACTTTGCAGTATATTTCAACAGAAATTTGTTTTGTATATTTGACTATGAAGGTGATATTTTTCCAATCCCAGTAAAATGACATTGTATCTCAATTCAGCGCTATATATAAGTCCCATGCGAATTTGAAACTACATTTGTTAGAAAATCATGTGGCTAGCTTGTTGAAACAATTTCAAAATCACGCCCACAGTAATTACACACGGTAGCACGTGGACTAATATACAAACATTATTGGGAAACAGTATCCAAATATGGCATGATTTCCAGACAGTGTGCATGGTAAACCATAAAGATCAAAGGGTTTACTTCCGCCGAAAAGTCTGACTTTGTTAGGGGGTAGAATATATCAAAAGATTGTGCCGCACAAAGATTTTAATCTCCGTGAACTAAACGGCAATCATTGTCAGAGAGAAAAGTCCGAAATTGTCGTGATTGGCTTATTGGGATCTGGTAGAATATCAGCGAACATTTCGCACAAATTTTTCACAGTGTTACGTCTAGATGGTATTCCCCTGGTTTATCATAGATTGGTTTACCTAGATCACGGTTGGCATGAGACGAAACCGAACTAGTGGTTGTATTTTGTGTTCTGCATTCTAAGGAAGATAGGGGGGTGAGTAAAAAATGTGTTGTTTTTTTCTGTGTTCTGATGAGCCATGCAACCAATCAGTAGGATCCAATGGGTGACCAATCAGTACCCGGTTGGTTACCGGTTGGTATTGATCAGTTGAAGCTGAATGTTTTGACTGCAAGGGGACATTTCTTACCAGTACCAATCAGTACTCCACCAACTTGTAACCAAGTGGTAATGGTTGGTAGCGACTTGCCTGTGTAAGGCCCTTTTTTGTGGTTGTTTCATTAGCTCGCCTGTACAAAGTAGGGCTAAGTTGCAGTATTGTGAGAGAGGGAGTGAGTGCGTCGTTGGTGTGGGTGTGCGGTTAAGCTTGTTTGTTTAGCTCTGAATTGTACCCTATATATGTATGTGTAGTCAGCTGATTTGAATCTTTGGAAAGGTTTTCTTGTTAACTCCGCACAGGTTAAGGTTTTCCATTTAGCTGACCAAAATAACTAGTTACAGATTTGTGTTCGGCTGTGGACTTGGCACATGCAAGCATCTGTGTTAAAATTACTTGAGATGGAAGTTGTGCTTAATATGACATTATCAGGCCAACACTCATCTACATGCATTTATTTCTCTGTTTGGAAATTTTATAATTATAATTGAACTTGATTACATGTTTTAAAATTCAAATGAATCGCAATTTATATTCTCAAATAATTAAGTTTGTTCTGTAAATTCAGTTAAATTTTAAAATCCAATTAAAAATTGAATGTAGTTTCAGATAATTTTACATTTCTAAATTTTAAATCAAATTATAATTTCAAAATTTCATACCTAAATTTTGAAGTTATTTACAGTCGTGTTCTTGAGACCAATTCAATGAAAGATTGACACAAAACAAGAAACATTGTGGATGAGAATTCCAGGAAATCGACATTCATCTTCATTTCATATGCAATTCAAATCATGAGGTAGCCATCTTTTTCACCATAACCTCTTCCTATCGTGTGACATACTTCATGATGACCTCGCCATCAAGGCAGAACAAGTCAATGCATATGAATTAAAAATTTGATTCCAATTTATCTAGCCATATCCCACATGTATGTGTTTTGAGTATAAAGATGCATTTTGTTGGCATAATCAGTGCTAAAAATGGATTTATCGACCAGGATATCTCTAAATTTGTGTCTGCCTTTACGGAAAATTTAACCACATTTCTTCACATAAGAAACATTTATATGTAATCAAAACCTTACTACGAATCTTGTGGCAGGTCTTTATTCTACCAAAGATATAACAGACCAATCCCCGTCCTGCCTCAAGGCGTTATTTACAAAACTTGTTAATACCTATATTGCTACTCTTTCAGAGAGACGAATGTTTACTATTCAGAAGTCTGAATGGATTGTGTATCAATAAAACGCGAGCCCCTTGAAGAGGACGCCACATTAATGACACAGGGCGGAGAGGCAAGTCAGAATCCCAAAAGTACACCGATCAAACGAGAACCGCTAAGTACAGATGAAACAGTTCACAGTTCGCCTGGACGTTTTACTGTAAAGATAGAAATTGTGGATGGAATTGATGGGGTTGACCAGCCCCATCTCGGTGATGAAAGTAGGCATGGACAGGTAATTCTTAGAAAGTTCCAGACTCACATAGTAATGCTGAACAACATGAAACTATTAGCAAAGGCGGGTGGTTGGGTGGGCACGGGTTCCTGTTGCTTCAATGCATTTTTGCTGAGAAGCAACAGGAACTTGATAATGTGATGTCTAGCACTGTAATATCACTTGTCATTGTTGCACCATGTAAGCGTCCAGTGTGTGTCTTGTGTGATGTCCTCCGTGTTTTATAGGGTGGATGGGGGGTGTCTGGTTCCATGCTGCTTCAACGATTTCTTCTTTGAAGTAGCAGGAAACGCAACTTGACTGGGTGGTGCTTAGTTGCTTCGTTGCGATATAGCTGAAATATTGTTAAAAGCGACGTTAAATTTTATTCACTCACACACTCACTGATTATAGGATAAATATTTCTCAAATTTAATTGAAACTGTTTTATTTTATAAATTAATGTGTCAGATGCCTGTGGACAGTGCTCCATAAAATTAAGGAATATGTTCAATTATATAGATGGCAAAGTAGATGAAACGGATGCGCGAATGACATCATGTGTGTGACCAACTAAATTTATGCTAATTAGCTGATCCTTATGCAAGTTTATCTCTAAAATATTCTATTATCCAGATCTGACATCAGTCGATCTAGCACAAATAATAAAAACTGTGTAAGAAAAGCTATTCCATAAAACTGAACACCTTGACATCTTTTATATATATTAGTTTATCCTCGCAAATTTGCAAATATTATGCAAATTAGCTAAACAATATGCAAATTAGCTCAGTTTTCATTGCACACTTGGAATGGACATCTGAAACTTTCGACTGAATTGAGTCATCAAGCATTTCCAAGTTCTGAAAGCCCCATTCTTTCATAATATCCTTCTCACTATTCTCCTAAACGAGAATGGCTTTCAAAATCGACTTAGAGATAATTTATATACTTCTTAAGATCATACCTTGATGGAGCTTTTAGTGTTACTATGGCCCCACAAATTTGATAAAATCATACACATTTGCATCGATGTAATTCTATCTCGAAATTAGAGTTTGTTCAAGTCAAAAATAGGATACAGCATTCAGCTCCATATGTGAGACACCACTGAAAAATTATTATTAAATTTATTGATTTGTGTATTTTCCAGGACACTGCGAACAGTTCGACTGGTGATGAGGGAGGAGATTTGAGTGTCAACGCTACAGATGGCAGCCCGATTCCTGTGGCCATGT